>JAODAL010027196.1:0-55353 GCA_025379985.1 Phyllomedusa bahiana
CTCATCCTCTACCTCTCCTCAACTCTCCCCTCCCCTAACCCTCTAATTTCTCCCCATTTTCTACCCCCACACCCTTTTACCTGCTTACAGCCCTCCCCTGCCCTCATCTTCTTCCTGCTCCTCAGCTTCTACCTCCTTTGTATCTTTTACTTGCTCCTCCTCTTCTTCCTACTCATATCTTATATCATATAACTTATTATATATCAGCCTCTACTGCTCATCATCTTCAAGCTCCTCCTAATCTTCTACCTGATCCTCATCTTCTACCTTCTCCTCATGTTTTACCTGCTGCTAATCCTCTACCTGCTCCTGATCCTCTACCTGCTCCTCATCCTCTACCTGCCCCTCATCCTCTACCTGCTCCTCATTTTCTACCTGCTGCTCATCTTCTTCCTGTTTCTAAGTTTCTACCTGCTCCTCATCATCTACCTACTCCTCATCATCTACCTTCTCCTCATCTTCTATCTGCTCCTCATTTTCTACCTGCTGCTCATCTTCTACCTGCTCCTCATCATCTACCTGCTCCTCATCTTTTTCCTGTTTTTTAGTTTCTACCTGCTCCTTAGCTTCTATTTCCTCTTCATCCTCTACCTTCTCCTTAACATCTGCCTGCTCCTGATCCTCTATCTGCTCCTGACCCTTTACCTGCTCCTCATCCTCTACCTGCTCCTCATCCTCTACCTGCTCCTCATCCTCTACCTGCTGCTCATCTTCTACCTGTTTCTCAGTTTCTACCTGCTCCTCATCCTCTACTTGCTCCTCATTTTCCACCTGCTCCTCAACTTCTACCTTCTCATCTTTTACCTGCTCCTCATCCTCTACCTGCTTCTTATCCTCTACCTGCTCCTCAGCCTCTACCTGCTCCTCATCCTCTACCTGCTCCTCAGCCTCTACCTGCTCCTCATCCTCTACTTGCTCCTCATTTTCTACCTGCTGCTCATCTTTTTCCTGTTTCTCAGTTTCTACCTGCTCCTCATCCTCTACCTGCTCAACTTCTACCTGCTCCTCATCCTCTACCTGCTCCTCATCCTCTACCTGCTCCTCATCCTCTACCTGCTCCTCATCTTCTACCTTCTCCTCATCTTCTACCTGCTCCTCATCCTCTACCTGCTCCTCATCCTCTACCTGTTCCTGAGTTTCTAACTGCTCCTCAGCTTCTACCTCCTCCTCATCCTCTACCTGCTCCTCATCCTCCTCCACCTGCTCCTCATCCTCTACCTGCTCCTCATCTTCTACCTGCTCCTCATCCTCTACCTGCTCCTCATGTTCTACCTGCTTCTCATGTTCTACCTGCTCCTCATGTTCTACCTGCTCCTCATCTTCTACCTGCTTCTCATGTTCTACCTGTTTGTCATCTTCTACCTCCTCCCCATCTTCTACCTGCTCCTCATCTTCTACCTGCTTCTGGGATAGTGTGCAAGTGTGTCGCCCAATAGTATTTCAAAATATTGGGAGCACCTAAACCTCCTCTAGCCTTGCTTGCCATTAAAACTTCCTTAGCTAGCCTGTGACGACCATGGGCCCATATAAATCTAAGCATCGCAGCCTGCAGGGACTTCAGTGTACCCAGGGGGACCGGGACTGGGAGTTTGGGTAAGATTTTCGTTTTTACAGAGGCTATACGCCCAAAAAGAGACATCGGCATAGTGTGCCATTTTGACAAGATAACCCGTAACTCCTGGAAAAGGGGGGGAATGTTGGCTTGGTATAATAATTTATAGTTAGGGGTCAAATGGACGCCTAGGTATTTCAATGAAGAGGTTTGCCACTTACAATTAAATTTAGCATGAAGCTCTAGAGGTCCGGTCCCATGTGGTCTAGCTTATTTCCTTTTATATGGTCTTAGGTACACAACCTATTTAGGAGGAGAGAAATGGATGTGTTTTGAAAGGGGGAATGGGTATTGTTGAATCTCTGGTGGCTAATTGGTGAGCACCTGAATAGGGTGTGTATCTAAAACCATATAAAAGGAAATGAGCTAGACCACATGGGAACGGACCTCTATCCCCTGATGAAGCTGGTGAAACATGTTGGGGAGGTCAGGCATGACATTTTAATTTGTGATTTTCTACCTCTCTTCACTGTGTTACCTGCTGCAGAGGGTTTCACAAGGAAACCTTATATGTTTCATGCCCATTAGATTAGGGATGACTGCCCAAGTAAGATGTTTTGAATTCCTTTTACAGTTAGCAAATCCCTGTGTATATATAGGGTTTCCCTACTGATATAATAGGGGGCATTCCACCAGATTTGATAATAGAAAAGGAGTTATTCTTTCACAATTAGAAAGGGGGAAAATTTTTGAGACAAATTGGGGAGATTGGAAATCAGTTTTTTTAAAAGTGTGTTATAGAGGTTAAGTATTGTATGTAATAAAAGTTAAGTTTTAGTGCTTTATAGACTGAGAACTGATAGAGTTTAAGTTTGCCTATGGCAAAATATTAAATATAGTTATCTGCTATACTGGACACAACCTGAGGACAGTGGTGGCACTGGTTCCATTAGACCTCAGCCATGCATTGTCTGCTGTACTGGACACAACCTGAGGACAGCAGTGGAAGTGGTTCCAGTAGACCTCAGCCATGGGTTATCTGTTGTACTGGACACAACCTGATGACAGCAGTGGAAGTGGTTCCATTAGACCTCAGCCATTCATTGTCTGCTGTACTGGACAAAACCGGAGGACAGAGTGGGAAATGGTTTCCAGTGACCTCGCCATGGATTATCTGCTGGATACAACCTGATGACAGCGGTGGCACTGGGTCCATTAGACCTCAGCCATGCATTGTCTGCTGTACTGGACAAAACCGGAGGACAGCAGTGGAAGTGGTTCCAGTAGACCTCAGCCATGGGTTATCTGTTGTACTGGACACAACCTGATAACAGCGGTGGCATTGGTTCCATTAGACCTCAGCCATTCATTGTCTGCTGTACTGGACACAACCTGAGGACAGCAGTGGAAGTGGTTCCAGTAGACCTCAGCCATGGGTTATCTGCTGTGATACAACTTTTATGACAGCGGTGCACTGGTTCCATTTGACCTCAGCCATGCATTGTCTGCTGTACTGGACACAACCTGAGGACAGCAGTGGAAGTGGTTCCAGTAGACCTCAGCCATGGGTTATCTGTTGTACTGGACACAACCTGATGACAGCAGTGGAAGTGGTTCCATTAGACCTCAGCCATGCATTGTCTGCTGTACTGGACACAACCTGAGGACAGCAGTGGAAGTGGTTCCAGTAGACCTCAGCCATGAATTATCTGCTGGATACAACCTGATGACAGCGGTGGCACTGGTTCCAGTAGAGTGCAGCTATGGGTTATCTACTGGACACAACCTGATGACAGCGGTGGCACTGGTGCCAGTAGAGCGCAGCTATGGGTTACCTGCTGAACGCAACCTTAGGACAGTGGTGCCACTGGTTACAGTAGACTTCAACCACTGGTTATCTGCTGAACTGGACACAACCTGAGGACAGCGGTGGCAGTGGTTCCAGTGTACTCAGGGCCCTGTTGTCTTCTGTACTGGGGACAACCTGAGGACAGCAGAGTCCACTGGTTATCATATAGCTCAGCCATATCATCTGCTCTACTGAACACAACCTGAGGAAAGTGGAGGCACTGGTTCCAGTATAGCTCAGCCATGGTTTATCTGCTGTACTGGACACAACCTGAGGAAAATGGGGGGCACTGGTTTCCAGTATAGCTCAGCCATGGGTTTATCTGCTGGACACAACCTGAGGTCAGCGGAGGGAAATGGTTACAGCATAGCTCAGCCATGAGTTTATATGCTTTTACTGGGCCCAATCTGAGGAAAGTTGTGGCTCTGGTTCCATTAGAGCTCAGCCATGGGCTATCTGCTGTACTGGACACAACCTGAAGAAAACAGTGGTAAAAACTGGTTCGAGTAGACCTCAGCCATGGGGTTTTCTGCTGTACGGACACAATATGAGGACATCGGAGGCACTGGTTGCAGTATAGCTAAGCCATGGGTTATCTGATCTACTGGACACAACCTGAGGACAGCAGTGGAAGTGGTTCCAGTAGACCTCAGCCATGGGTTATCTGCTGGATACAACCTGATGACAGCGGTGGCACTGGTTCCATTAGACCTCAGCCATGCATTGTCTGCTGTACTGGACACAACCTGAGGACAGCAGTGGAAGTGGTTCCAGTAGACCTCAGCCATGGGTTATCTGTTGTACTGGACACAACCTGATGACAGCAGTGGAAGTGGTTCCATTAGACCTCAGCCAAGCATTGTCTGCTGTACTGGACACAACCTGAGGACAGCAGTGGAAGTGGTTCCAGTAGACCTCAGCCATGAATTATCTGCTGGATACAACCTGATGACAGCGGTGGCACTGGTTCCAGTAGAGTGCAGCTATGGGTTATCTACTGGACACAACCTGATGACAGCGGTGGCACTGGTGCCAGTAGAGCGCAGCTATGGGTTACCTGCTGAACGCAACCTTAGGACAGTGGTGCCACTGGTTACAGTAGACTTCAACCACTGGTTATCTGCTGAACTGGACACAACCTGAGGACAGCGGTGGCAGTGGTTCCAGTGTAGCTCAGCCATGGGTTGTCTTCTGTACTGGGCACAACCTGAGGACAGCAGAGTCACTGGTTATCATATAGCTCAGCCATATACTCTGCTCTACTGAACACAACCTGAGGAAAGTGGAGGCACTGGTTCCAGTATAGCTCAGCCATGGTTTATCTGCTGTACTGGACACAACCTGAGGAAAGTGGAGGCACTGGTTCCAGTATAGCTCAGCCATGGGTTATCTGCTGGACACAACCTGAGGTCAGCGGAGGAACTGGTTACAGCATAGCTCAGCCATGAGTTATATGCTGTACTGGGCCCAATCTGAGGAAAGTGGAGGCTCTGGTTCCAATATAGCTCAGCCATGGGCTATCTGCTGTACTGGACACAACCTGAAGAAAACAGTGGTAACACTGGTTCGAGTAGACCTCAGCCATGGGTTATCTGCTGTACTGGACACAATATGAGGACATCGGAGGCACTGGTTGCAGTATAGCTAAGCCATGGGTTATCTGATCTACTGGACACAACCTGAGGTCAGTAGTGGCACTGGTTCTAATATAGCTCAGCCATGGGTTATCAGCTGTACTGGACACAACCTGAGGTCAGTGGTGGCTCTGGTTCCAGTATAGCTCAGCCATGGGGTATCTGCTGCACTGGACACAACTTGAGGACAGTGTTGGCACTAGTTCCAGTATAGCTCAGCCATGGGTCATCTACTGGACACAACCCAAGGACAGTGGTGGCACTGGTTTCAGTAGAGCACAACTATGAGTTATCTGCTGGACAAACTCTAAGGAAAGCAGTGGCAGTAGTTCCAGTATTGTTCAGCCATGGATTATCTGCTCTACTGGACACAACTTGAGGATAGTGGTGACACTAGTTCCAGAATAGCTCAGCCATGGAATATCTACTGTACTGGACAAGACCAGAGGACAACAGAGGCACTGGTTCCCTTAAAGCTCAGCCATGGGTTATCTGCTCTACTGGTCACAACCTGAGGATAGTAGTAGCACTGGTTCCAGTATAGCTCAGTCATGGGTTATCTGCTGTACTGGACACAACTTGAGGACAGTACTGGCCCTAGTTCTAGTATAGCTAAGCCATGGGTAATTTACTGGACACAACCCAAGGACAGTGGTGGCACTGGTTCCAGTAGAGCAGAGCTATGGGTTATCTGCTGGACAAACTCTGAGGAAAGTGGTGGCAGTAGTTGCAGTATTGCTCAGCCAATGGTTATCTGCTCTACTGGACACAACCTGAGGACAGTGCTATAACTGGTTCCAGTACAGCTCAGCCATGGGTTATCTTCTCTACTGGACACAACCTGAGGACAGCAGAGGCACTATTTCCAGTAGACCTCAGCTATGGGTTATCTTCTGGACACAACCTGAGGACAGCAGTGGCAGTGGCTCTAGTAGAGCACAGCTATGGGGTTATCTACTGGACAAACTCTGAGGAAAGTGGTGGCAGTAGTTCCAGTATTGCTCAGCCAAGGGTTATCTGCTCTACTGGACACAACCTGAGGACAGTGGTAGCACTGGTTCCAGTAGACCTCAGTCATGGGTTATCTGCTATACTGGGCACAACCTGAGGATGGAGGTGGCACTGGTTCCAGTAGACGTCAGTCATGAATTATTTGCTGAACACAACCTGAGGACAGCGACGGCACTGGTTCCAGTAGACCTCAGCCATGGGTTATCTGCTCTACTGGACACAAACTGAGAACAGCGGTGGCACTGGTTCCAGTAGACCTCAGTCATGGGTTATCTGGTGGCACAACCTGAGGACAGTGGTGGGACTGGTTCCAGTAGACCTCAGCCATGGGTTATCTGCTCTACTGGACACAAAGGGCGACATGTATGATCGGGCTTTTTGCCCGTTTTTTGGCGTATACTGCACCTCCCAGCCCGAATCCCACTGTCGGACGCGGGGATTCAGTGTTAGGCGCAGTGTTCGCCACTTTCAGCCTGCGCCCCGCATGAAGGGGCGGGCAGTGGGCGCGGTGTGGGCGCGGGGTAGGCGTTCCGGGGCGGGACGCGCCGCGCTCGAAAACTCCGAGGCATGTACGATGGCGAGTCGGCAAAGCGAGGCGCAGTGCAGCGCTCGGCAGCTCCGACAGGCAGACCAGGTTTTTTTGGTCTAAATCCTCCGACAGAGGCGAAGTGAAGCAAGATCGGAACATGCGAGGAAGCAGATAGAAGATCGCGACAGAAATCTCGGCGCTCCGCTCCGTGCAGCAGGAGTATGATTCCGAAAAAATCGCCTTTATAAAGGCGGAAAACAGTGTCAGAAAAGAGCTGAACGTAAAAAATAAACAGAATAAACAAACCACTTTCCAAAAATCTAGAACGGCGCACTATCAAGAATTATGATATTGTAAATTGCTGGGAAATACAGTAATTCAAATTCTGAAACCTATTCTCATTGGTCGGCATAAACCGACCAATCAGAATAGGAGCGACAGTGAACCATTAAAACCTATGGAGAACTATTGACCAATCAGAATCCACGGCGGGATAATTCAAAATACAGTAAAAAGACAGAAAAGAGCTGATTGGCTGAGCTAGCGGGTGCTCGGCTATCCCAGCCAATCAGAGCGCGGGCTACTTCTCCCATTATAGTCTATGGAGAGATGGCGCTCTGAAATCTCGGCGCTCAGCGCCGTGCGGCATGAAGTATTAATCAAAAAATCATTTTTATTAAATGTAAAACATCAGATAAAGAGCAGAACCCTTCTTTACAAATAAAGCAGTTAAAATCCCGAGACCGGCGCTACATAGGGAATTGCAAAAGAGAGAATCGCCGGGAAATACAGTAATTCAAATTGTTTAAGCTATTTTTATTGGTCGGCATAAACCAGCCAATCAGAATAGGAGCGACAATGTCCCATTATAACCTATGGAGGAGAATTGACCAATCAGAATAGGAGCGACAGGGACCCATTATATCCTATGAGAAATGTTGACCCAATTCATATTCCATGGCGGGACAGTTTATCAAAATACAGTAAAAATGCGAAACGAGCTGAATGTTGTTGAGCGCGGGGGCACGTCCAGCTTAGCCAAACAGTGCGCGAGCTACATTTCTCATGAGAGTTCTATGGGGAAAAAGAAAATCTGAGGCTCGCTTCTGTGTATTGGCTAAGTATAAAAGAAGGCGCCCGTTATTTGGACCAATGGAAGCCGAGCGACGGCTTCCTATGGGTTTTCTAATGCACATCTGAAATAAAACTGTACACGGGCCGAATCCCAAATGATAACACTACAGGAAGGTTATGCCCGATGTGTATATAAAACGAATAATAATAATGGAGGTAACGAGAAAAAAATATTACATCATATAAAATCCTGTTTATCTTCTTTATTTTCGTTGCACCCCATACAATGATCCTTGGCTAAATGAAAATAAAGAAATAAACCTGATTTTATTGATTTAATATTTTTTTTTTTTACGTTCCTCCATATTAATGAATCGTTCATATCACATCAAAACCATCATCGGAGGGACCTCTCATAGCTATCCACTATCATCTCTCTCTATCACTATTAGGAAATCTTCTCGCAGCCGACCGCTAGAGCTCGCTGTATTCTTTATTTCAGATTGCATTAGAAAACCCATAGGAGCTCCTCGACCTCTCCCATTGGTCCGAAATAAACGCGCCTCTTTTAAAACTTAGCCGAACACAGAGCGCGTCTCATAATGTGTCTTTTCCCTCATAGAACTCTATGAGAAAGGTAGCTCCGCTTGATTGGCTACAGCTGACGAGCCCCCGCTCACTTTCAACCAATCAGCTCGTTTCTTGCATTTTTACTGTATTTTGAACTGTCCCGCCTTGGAATATGATTGGTCAACATTCTCCATAGATATAATGGTCCCTGTCGCTCCTATTCTGATTTGGTCATTCTCCTCCATATGTTATAATGACATTGTCGCTCATATTCTGATTGGCTGTTATTCTGACCAATGAGAATAGCTTAAACAATTTGGAATTACTGTATTTCCCGGCGATTCTCTCCTATTGCAATTTCCCTATGATAGTCGCCGGTCTCGCGACAAACGCGTTGTTCGGGTTTAACTGCTTTATTTGTAAGAAGGGTTCGGCTCCTCTTTATCTGATAATGTTTTACACTTAATAAAAATGATTTTTTTTTATTCATTACTTATATGCGCACGGCCTGAGCGCCGAGATTTCAGAGCGCCCACTCCCAAGATTTAAAAAGGGGAAGTCTCGCCCGATTGGCGGGGATAGAAAAGCCCCCGCTAGCTCAGCCAATCAGCCTTTTCTGCTTTTTACTGTTTTTGAATTACCCGCCGTGGATTCTGTTTGGGTAAATCCTTCCCCAAAGGGTTTTAAGGGTTCACTGTCGCCCTTTTCTGTTTGGCCGGGTTTATGCCGCCCAAATAAATAGCTTTCGAATTTGAATTACGTATTTCCCGGCAATTTCCAATTTTCAAATTTCTTGAATTGGATTTTTGGAAAGTGTTTTGTTTAATGTTTTTTTTTTTTTGGGTTTTCATCTTTTCCTGAAATGTTTTCCCCCTTTAAAGCGATTTTGATTCATACTCCGCACCGACTTTGGGAAGATTTTCGCTGTTCCACCCTTTCCCTTTCGCATCGGAACTTTTTTTTTCCGCAGTCCCCGCGCGCCTAATCCCGCACTGCCCCATTCCCCGCACGGGTGCCCCACACAACGGCGAGGCCAGGGAATTTTTGCCCGCATGAGAGTGCGCTACCTCCGGCGCCGAATCATAGGCCGCGCCGCACGCCCCCGGACCCGCACTGCCCCTAACACACGGGCCCCGCCGGGGGGACTTTCCCCGCATGTAGAGTCGCTACCTCCGGCGCCGAACCCTAGGCGCAGCCCCCCCTGGCCTCGGCCCCACCCCAAAAAGGCCAGGCGCGGCGGACTTTTCCCCACATGTAACCGCACTCGTCCGGCGCCGAACTAGCCAGCCCCGCACTTTGGGGCCCGGGCCCGCACTGCCCCCAACACACTTGGGGGGGGCGCGGGGGACTTACATGCTATGATGAAAACCGCCCCGGCCCCCCACATAAATCAGCGCAGATTCCCCGGAAAAATGGCGGAAAGGTGCCCCCACCCGGCGGGGTTTATACATTGGCCCAAACTGAGAAAAACGGTGGGACTGGTTTTATAGACCTCATCAAGGGTTTCTGCTGGGACAAACCCCGAGGGCAGCGGTGGACTGGTTCCCGTAGCCCCATTTATGGGGGATCTCTGGCCAACCTGAGGACAGCGGTGGGAGGTTCCCCAGAGAGCACAGCCTGGGATTCTGGCACAACCTGAGAAGGGTGCAGTGGGGTTTCCCTAACCTCATGATGGGTTATCGCGGACAAAACCGAGGGCATGATGGCAGTGGTTTTTCCCGTAAGCTTTCTTAGGTCATATTCCATCACAACAATGGGTGGTTATGAACGTGGCTCCTGAGTCCGGTAGGGGTTGGGAGTCTGCATTGTCCCTCTCTGGAAGGATTCGAGAGGCCGGAGGTCATGTGACTTGTCTAGGGTACCATCGGTCGTGAGGCAATATCCCAGAGACCAGATAATTCATCCCCCGACCCTGTCTAATATAATATTATCTGCTCATCTCAATGAATGGGGACATTGTCCGGGACAGAGTCACGTTAATGTGATTATCTGCTCATCCTGCTACAGCCTGAAAAGATGGAAATATCCTCGTTACATATCACTGATCAGAGGACCCTTATATAACAACCAACGCCTGGGGCCCGGGGAATCTGTGGAGGATAGAACATGGGGCAGATCCCAGAGGGGCCTCAAAATAGAGAATTTACGTCCCATGAGCCCGAAGATAAAGCTTATCCAGTGCCGAGACCTCAAATAATCAATTAATGTAGCTCTGAGACAGTGCGACTCGGTAGATGTGCTGTATAAGTTGCTGTGAATATACCTGGGGTATCTCCAGTAATATATGATATGGAGGCATGTCTTGGTATAACCTGGGGGATCTCCAGTATATAAGTGATATAGGAGCACAGATGTATAAACTGGGGAAATCTCCTGTATATAGGAAATCGGAGCCATGCTGGTTATAGCACTCTATGGGCCCTCGTCCTTATTATATGTGGATATTAACTGCTCATTGCTGTAATGAACCTGGGGATCTCCATACACACTCCAGTATCTTCCCTGCTGTATAATAGTGATTATGGAGCATGCTGGAATAACCGTGTGCCTCTCCTGAATATAGTGATATGGTGAGCCATGCTGGTATACACCCTCGGAAACTCTTTTATTCATATGATATGGAGCATGCCGGTATAACCTGGGGATCTCCTGTATATAGTTTAACTATAGTGAGCATGGCTGGTAAACCAGGGTATTCTCCAAGTATAAAGTGGATATTATCTGGCCATCCTAGGTAGTAAACCTGAGATCTCCTTTATATAGTATGTTAATCAGACATGCAGGTATAACCAGGGCCTCTCCTGTAATCCAGTTGATATGGACATGCTGGTATAACCTGGAGAATCCCTCTGTAATATATGTTATGCAGCATGCTGGTATAACCAGGGGATCGCCTGTAATATATGTGATATGGAGCATGCTGAGTATAACCTGGGAGACATCTCCTAGTAATAAAGTGTTATGCAGCATGCTGATGGAGTATAAACCTGGGGATCTCCTGTATTATAGACGTATTATGGAGCATGTGCTGTATAACCTGGGGAATCTACCTGTCTCTATTAGCGAAATTGAGCTGTATGGTAAACCGATCCTCTCCTGGTTAAATAGTGATAGTGGTAGCATGCTGGTACTAACCTGGGGATCTCCCTTGTATAGTAGTGATATGTGAGCAGCAGGGTACATTATACCTGTGATCTACTGTTATAGTTGATATGGCGAGCAGCTGGTATAACCTGCCGTCTCCTGTATATAGTGATATGGAGCATGCTGGTATGACCTGGGGATCTCCCTGATATATATTGATATGGAGCATGCTGTTATAACTGGGCCCTCTCCTGTATAATAGTGAAATGTGAGCATGCTGGTATAACCTGGAGATCTCCTGTATTATATGTAATATGGATCATGCTGGAGAGTTATAACAGGCGGCATCCCCTGTATAAAGTTGTCTATGAGAACGCATGCTTGTATAACCTGGATTCTCCTGTATATAGTTGATAAGGAGCATCGGTTATAACCTAGGATGCTTCTCTGTGATATAGTGAGTATGGACATGCTGGTATAACCTGGGGATCCCCCGTATATAGTGATATGTAGCCATGCTGACTAACCGGGCCTCTCCTGTATAATCCTGATATGGAAGGCATGGCTGAGGTATAACCGTTGGATCTCCTGTATAAAGTGTGTATGGAATGCAATGCTGGTATAACCTAGGGATCTCCTAAATATAGTGAGATATTGAGTCATGCTGTTATAACCTCAGGTGAATCTCCTGTATATAGCTGATATGGAGCATGCTGGTATAGACCTATGGCTCTCTCCTGTATATAGTGTATCGGATCAGCTGGTATATATCCTGGGGACTCTCCTGTATATAGTGATATGGAGCATGCTGCTCATATACCTGAGGTCTCTCTCCTGTATAATAAGATATTGAGCATTGCGCTGCTCATAACCTGGCCCTCTCCTGTAATATAGTTATACTCTTTTATTGAATTCAAAGGTGAAACCATAACACCCAATAGGCTGCTACAAAATATTATTAGCAATAACATTGTACAAAAAACTTTTACTGACCCTTGACCTGGTCAGTCCATTTATCTCCAAGAGGGGAGCGATTTCAATCCATATTTAATTTTCTTTTTTTTTTCTTTTTTTTTTGTCTTTTATATCTTTTTTTTTTTACATAATATACACTTGTCCCCGCTGCCCACCCTAAACAATATCTCCTATACATATACAAATAATTACAACTATATACAATATACATCTAACAATAATTTACAATATAACTTACTACCTATACTATATTATTATTCCCATAACCCACCGTCCTACTATCCCCGAGTTCTGATTTTTATTTATTTATTAAGTTATTTATTATTCTTTTATTTTTTTTTTTTATTTTTTCCCCTCTTCCCTTTCCCCTTAATACATCAACCACCAACCTATCTGGCGAAGCCCCCTTTTTTTTTTTATATATTATATACAATACAAAATACTTTATCCCATATATATTCATACACACACATACTAATCTTCAGACTAAATTTTACCCGCTCCCATCCCCACACAGTGCCACAGTCCATTAATCCTGCAGTTCTGGTTCCCATAGCTCCCAATACTTCGTTCAGTCCCTCTAATGGGCCAACACATTCCTTCCTCCCCCTCTCTTTAACACCACCACCCAACCTACTAACCTTACCCCCCCCTTTTTTTTTTTTTTTTTTTTATTCATAAATATAAATACACTAAAATATAATATATATATAAATATACATATATATATATATATAATAATAATATTATATATATAGCTATACAACCCTAAATATCAAACGTAGATCACGTGTACTATACAACCTATATACTATTCATCCTTACTTCCTACCCATCCCTCTGACAAGCCTCCCCGGTTCGTTCTCTGTAACCTTTCACCGTCAGACTATGAAAAAAAAACAAAAAGCTAAATGTAAGCATTAGCCCCCACTGGGTAGTAGAGGTCGAGAGATCAATGGAAACCTGAGGGACAACCCCTCCAAAGTGGTCGATTGCCCTCCAGACCCCCAACCTCTCCAAACAGCCTACAGAACGCTACCTTTCACCAGATCGTCCTCAATGTGCCTCAACCACCGTTTCCTCGGGAAGCATTTTTTTCTCTGTCGCGTGAGCGCACTAATGCACCGTGCGCACCACGCATGTGACAGACCTGATACACTGAACTAACCTATGAATAAAGTGCACGGGTCCTACCACCAGGTGTGTTTTCAGAATGTTCCATATACCCACTACCGCACTAGGAGACGGCCTGCCTAAACCTGGCCAACCTATGGAAGCACCTCACCCTTTATTGATACACCTCTGCCTTTGAAAGGGGCAATGAGGGAGGAAGTGTTCCATGCATTCAAGCATCCACCACACTTCCTCCCGAGGAGCAATTTCTGTCCTCGGTTAGTTTCAAAACTTCAACATTAGGTCTCCTGACATGCAGCTTACTGTGGAAGCAAGCGCCAGGTCCGAATCCCAAATGTTCTGACGGGATCCTCACGAAATTCAATAAATGTAACCCTACCCATCAGATCCTGACCTGAGGGCAATCTTAGCGAGGACCACACGTAGTCTGAAAATGGTACAGACAACACCACTCTCCTTCCAGGGATTTTCCTGTCTATCAGATCAGTATCTCCGTCCTTCCAGACCCCATCGGCGGATGGTCCTTCAGGTGTCAGGCAACCGAAGCTCTATGGAAGGATTGTCCTTGACTTGCACGGACGCTCCTCACAAACGCCCCGCTCCTCTAACTCCCATTCTGGAAGTGGAACTGAAACACTCCCGGCTAGATTGCTACCCACAAGCATAAGCCCTCGTCCCAAAGGAGGGGCTATATTGAACTTACGTATAAAGGTATTTGTAAGTAAATACTCGTGAGTTAACCATACCAAACCTCCCATAGTCTCCTCGTACGTAATGTCCTCCTCCCCTTTTTGATCAAGTATTCGAGCACTGTCTTCCCCCATAACATTTGGATAAACAGACTATAGATCCGTGCTCAGACAAAAACCCCTGGCAAAATGTACAACTGAGCCCAAAAATGAAAACGGTAGCAGAAAGTTTCTATCAATTCCACATCCTCGCCGCCACCCCCCCCAACCACCCTCTCTTAAGGGTTTAAAGACCACCTTTCCAACATGACTCCACTTTCGAGCGGCATGTTTCAGCCTGTCTTCCAGTTCTTTTCTTTTGGGTAATCCCCCTCTGGCCGAAAATCAAAGCACTCAGTATGCTTAATTTTTCGTCTAGGGGCACAGGGAAGTGCAGTTGTCGCTGTGTAAGGTCACAAGTTGGTTCTTATCCGTTCCCAACCAAAGACTTTCACACTCTCCCGATTGATCTTGACCCGATGCTCTCGAGTAACTTCAACTTCCGCCACACCCCAATTCTAGCTCCTCCGAGTAAGCAAACAAACAGAGTGACAGTCATCCAGCTATAGCCACGACCCACAAGGAGAAGGCGCCGAGGCCCCACCGGCCAATCCTCACCCCACCAACGCGTCCACTACTACGCCTTCGAAGGAAGGGTTCGATTCGCAAACGCATATAGCAAGGGGCTCCAGAGGAAGCCCTGACGTACAACCGACCCACCTCAAAAGGCCGACCAAACCAACCGTTCACCAAGTGGAAAGCTCCTCAGCCCTTATACAGTGTTTATTAAACCATTGCGACCCCCCGGCAGACCATATCTCAGCGAGAGTGAACCATAAGATACGCATGCGGTTGACTCTCGATCAAAAATCTTTATAGCCTTGATCCAGGGACAAGTGATGAACCCTTCCAATGGCCTGCCCTATCCCGCTCCACAGCACTCCCATGACAACCAGTGACCGCACTAAAGGTGCTACACTCGGGAACTAACAGAGCTGGGATTCCGGAGAAAGAACGCTCTAGCGGCAAACATTTTATCAGCCTATTAAAAACGCACTTTTTGCCAGGATCTTTCCTTCCACATTGACATAGCCGCTATGGAGAGCGCCAGTTTTCTTGCAATGCGGGACGTCGATCCTTACCCATTTGACTAAATATTTAGAGCTGACCGTCTCTCATAGACCTGGGCAGAGTACCGGAGGAAAAGCACTTCATTTTAAGATCACTCGTCCAGAGGGGAACCAAGTATTGTCCCCTTAAATGGTTCTATAAAACACTCAGTATGTTAATACCATTCCGGTCCGTGGGAGTCTTCTATGAGTGGCTCAAAGCCGTCAAATAGCCCACCTCTACTTCCTCCCACTCTGTATCAACGCCCTGTCAAATCCTCAAAGGAGAGGCTTATAGCTGAGCTACGGGAAACTTTCAGCCAAGGAAAATCCGAACATTTGGAGGTCTCGAATTAAAACATCTCTCTTGCCCAAAAGATGTGGAGTAGAAAGACCATAACGATTTCCAAGATCTCTGAACTGCGGACCTTCCTCATACATCCAGTAATCTATCCATAAGGCCCGAACTATTTTGCTCACTAACCGACATCCGCAGTTCATTGTAGGTCGGGGAGCGTTAACCTGCCAAAGTCCCTTCTCAAAAACAAAGGATGCCGTCAGCCTGTCCATACTCGACATCCCTCTGCGCAAGGCTTTAACCTCTCGGAGACCTCATCACGGTCACCTCCATCGAGACTAAATGTTCGAGTTTTCTCCTCAGGCTCTGATACAGGCGGGTACCTGTTCAAGCTTCTGAGGTTTAGAGGTCTGCGGAAGAACCCCGCAGCCCTTTTCTTATATATTTCCCACGCACTCGACTTACTACTGCATTAAGCCCAGTAAAGGAATATGAGCTCTGCAGGAAATCCTAAAGATTGTCTAATCTCGTTCTCTTCAGTAGTGACGAATTAAGCTTCCAATAACCCCTTCCCATACGGGGGGTCTCTGCAACCTATTCAAAGAAAACAAAATCATATCACAGTAGGTCTCGAGAACTCAACCTCTTGAGTCACCGTTCACAGGTGCCTGAGACACGATATCCTCCTATAAATAAAACCTATCTATCCAAGGCGCCATAATCTCACTACCTCTATGAAAGGTGAACCCTCTGTGGCCTGGTGTGTGCCAGATGTGGGACATCCACCAGGCGAGCCATCACTAACTATACTAATACATTTACGACGCAGCATCCATGAGCCACTCCTCCCTGGCCCTTCCCCTATCCTGAGATTCTCCTGACGGTTGCTTGAATATCTCCGCCAAAGATGAACGTGCCGGTTCGTAAAAACAAGGAAAGCTTAATCTCGGAAAGAGACATTTCCTCTCCCCACGCCGATCCTGGGGGCATACGATGTTTTATGAGCCTGACTCCTTAGCCCTTCACGAGGACATCCTAAGATTCAACACCCCTCACCACTTTCGAGCTTCGATCACCCAGTCTGCCATCTTCAACCGCAAGCTGGTAATAAACAGAACCAGCCACTCTTGTAATATGAGCTCGTCAGCAAAGAGACCAAGTAAGCAAGGCCCTGTGCTCGCCATTCTCCTTCTTGCCTGTCCTCCATATCCGCCTGAATCCGTCAATCTGGTCTCTCAGTGAGCGAGAAGAAAACAATCACTTCAACCCGGCTGAAAAAATCAAAATGCCGTATATCTAGTCACAATAAGATTTTATCCAGCTGGCCACCATTCAATACTGCCAGCGTCAACGGAGTCGGTGCCGCCATCGATCTTGATGATCGAGCCGAACAGCCATCTTTTTACCGATGCCTCGGAGCGAGCGCGTCCTCATCAAGACCACGGGTATTTAAGACCTTCAGACTGACGGAGAACATCCATTCTACCTCACCCTTATCTACATTTTTCCACCCTCACTCTACCACCCACTTACTTTTACCACCGCAGACCTACCACCCTCCACTCTATCTCTACACACTTTCCTAGGCCTCCCTTTCCACGGGCTTTTCTTTTAGAGAGCTCTTGAGGAGCCTACCACCACGCCAACTCCCCTGAGCTCTCCTGCCCGTTTCGGCACCTACATACTCTTCTTCTCTCCTCCCCTGAAGAAGGGGAAAGATTCCGCGTATGATACCTATTGAGGTTTCGGTCAGAGGGGGGGTTTTTACCCTGCCTCCTTTGCACATCACCGCTAGTGGGGCCCCCTACTCAGGCGTTAACGGGGATGGGAGTGGTCCCACTCCAGTGAGTAGTACTGATGCACCTGCACCTCTCCCCTCTCCTTCCTCACCACCTTTATTGCACCCCGTTGTGGTGGAACCATGCTTCTCCCTTTCACTCCCCACTCACTTCCTCTGAGTGATCCAAATAAGCTGCTTGGTAAGGCGACCCTTCCTCCCTCTTTCTTCTATCCTCCTGGTCTCCTCCTCTCCGTCACTCTCCCTCAGGGCCTCAGCAATTAGTTCTGGACGCCGGAGGTCGCTTCTGGGTAAAGATCTGGGAACCCCCCGGCATGCGGGTCCGTTGAGGCCCTCTTCCTTCCCCCTCTCCTTTCTGCGGGCCTACCATGCGACCTCATTCTGCTGTCTGTTGATTTGTTTTCTCCTTAATCATAGGCCCCTCTGCTCTTACACCATTACCGTTGTTCTCCTTCACCGCCTTCTCTCCCGATTCCATATCTGGCCCTGACTCTCCTTCCACCCGCCTAGATGACATCACGGTGGTGACACAGAACTAGGGCAGAGCCTGAAGGGTGTGCCCGAGGTCACCACCACATTTCGTCCACGAATCCTACCACACGATAGGGCTTCGATTACCTATTCCCCCACACATTGCACACACCGGAAGCTTTTCTCTACACTTGTGCACTAAATGTTAGGGGTCGCCGCATCCTGTGGCAGAGCTTCGGCTGCCACCTGGTAGACGCCCAGATTTCGGTGTCCTTTGCCGAAGTGAAAGCAGCGATGGGATATGGGTGACGTGTTACCTGAGACTTTGTAGCTTAACCCTAAAGTCCAGGATCCACCCTTGACCAGATGCCATGCATCGTCCCCGAATCTCTAGTTGGGAATTGTGTGCCCTTCTCCGAACCTACATCTAGCCAGGTTTCGGATGTCAAACGTAAGAGATGAGACTCGTTTCACTGGTCAGAACGGTCACTTTCTGTAACATGATTTTGGCGGGAAAATGCTTGTGCATCAAAATCGCAGCACACATCGGGGCGAATACTTCTAACCTCGAGACGTGACCAAAGAGATTCTTAGACCTCTCTCGGACCCGCACGAAGCTAATGTCGTATATCGGGGACCCCAGAAGGGTGATCAGGGCAAAGATGTCCTTTAACCCCTGAAGCTCCATCCCACACAGGAGCTCCACCACCCTGGCCCTGCGGGGGACTAGCAGTCACTGTCCGACTCCAACTGAGACGCGACCACATTCCCTCCCTGGGTACACCCTGCCCGGAGTAGTAGGAGGGGGCCTGCTCCACCCTGCTCCCTGTCCTATTGCTCCGAAGCGGAGAAGCCCATGCCTCTCCATCCAAAAGGAAACGTGTAGGATCTCCCCTCCCCTCTATAGTTGACCACTCCTCTCCCATTCTTTTACAGAAGCCTCAAGAAAGCGACGACTGATTCTCCTCCGCTCCGTTACCGGTGGCGGCAACTCTACGAACCTCCCACACCTCTCCCCCGGCCACAACTGTAGCGTACTCCTGCCCTCCGCCTGTACCTCAAGGTGGGATGGAGGACCTGGCTGCGGCCTGGAGGGTGTTGGTGGGCCAGCGCCCTCCCCCTTACTATGTACAGTGTTTACCAATACACCTTTTTTTTGGTTGTCATTTGCCCCTACACTTGTTTCATTAGACATTTCCACATTCGCTCCCCCATTCATCCCTTCATTCATCTCCTCACTCCCCCCAACAATTGTACCCACACTTTCCCCATCATTTGTCCCCGCACCCTTCCCAACATCCATCCCCGCACCCTCCCCAACATTCGTCCCCGCACCCTCCCCAACATTCGTTCCCGCACCCTCCCCTACATTCGTCCCCGCTCCCTCCCCTACATTCATCCCCACGTCTTCCCCTACATTCGTTACATCATTTGTTTCTTCATCCTTCCTGCCTCCCTCCACCCCCTCTGCCTCCGCATTCATACCTGGACCAGCCCTATTATTTATGGGTTTGTCTGTTTTCCCTTTGGTGATGGGACCGGGGTTTGGGCCTGACACTGAATCTTGGATATTTTCCTGGATGTTTTCCTGACTATTACACCGCGAACCCCAACTTGTCTCCATTTTTTGCTCATCCCCGGAGCCGCCTACACTAGATCCTGCTGGGGTGATCTGGAAAACTCCCGGGATGGGCCCAAACACCAGCCGGGCGCCTTCCCCAGCAACCTTCAGGGACCTCTTTTTCTTCCCCTTCCCCTTTTCTTCAGGGAAATCATCCCCGAAGGCAAAGGTATGAAGGTTGACTGGGGATTCTAGCTGGACAATTTGTTCCACCAACATCCCCCCCCCCCTCATCACCTACATCCTGGCTTCTAGCTGTTTCTTTCCAATCCCCTGTTAATTCTTGAACTACTATTTGATTTGGGGGAATCCCACTATTATACTGGAAGTATCTTGTTGTGGTTCTCTGCACCACTGTCTCTCTATGATAGCCCCGTCTTCATAGGCCGTGAGAGGTCCGTTTGCCTCCTCTTCCACGGTCTCCATCTCTACCCTTCACTTCTTTCCTCATCTCCTCCCTCCCTCTCTTCTTATCCACTCCTGTTTACCGAGCTTCTGTATGCTTTAAACACCTGTGGATATCGCTAATCAGTTTCACCATGAAGGGGCCACTATTTTCCAAGAATCACGTTTCTATTCTTTTTCCGTTAATTTTTGATTTCTTCCCGAGTTATCTTTACTATATCATTTTTAACATCTTTTCCTTTTTTCCTCGCAGGGTCTACTTTTAAGCTTTAATTATACATGTAGCATTTCCGTTTCTGTAGTTGTGATAATTTCTCCCCACTTTTCATCTTCAAACTCTTTTTAAGAAAAGGCTATGCGTGAGCCGAAAAGTATAAGCGTCTTTCGCCTATCCGCCATACCCCCAATTTTCTAATTTCTGGGTGTGAGGGAAGAACCCCACTTCTTCTCTTAGATACTCTGCTTTGGCGTAGAACTCTTTACTCCTTCTATGGGCGTGATTGTTTAAGGTTAATCATCAGGATGGTGCTTAAGTTAGCTTTTGGGCTAAAACCGGGGCTAACACCTGGATTTTTATTGGGCTTAACTTCTAGTGTTGTCGGCACAGAGTTCTAGGTTTTTATCTGCCCCACTACTTATTTCCATATACAAACTGCGTTTCGTATTTAACAGTATTCTTCCCATAACTTTACTGGATTCTGGATATACATGCAGTACTGTCATTCACTTTTACTGTTCATGCGTGTTTGGGTTTTTGGCTTGCCCCTATTGGCAATCTGCCGCAACTGCACTCTTGAATCACTACTGTTTGAGTTTACCATAACAGTTGCTAACGAGCTAGGGTCCCGCCGGGAGAGACAACAGCCTCACTGCCGTGAATCTGGCTCACAATCCCAGCAACTTCCTTCCTGCCCGGCGTCTCGCTGATCGGTGTCCTCGGATTCTTTTTCTCCCATCTCTCATTTACACCTTTTTCCTGTGTGATGCGCAAGCTCTCCCCTGCTTCAGGCTTGGGACATTGCTGCAGTCTCCAGGGATGCCGGCACCTCTCTTCTGACAGGCAAGGTATTTACCACCAGCGGGATCCTCCGCTCTGCTGCCATCACTGATGCTGTCGGGCACACTTTCGGTCTGAGTCACGCTCCTCCCGCTGCCGCTGCTTCTGCTGTCCCACGGCACGGCCGTTGTTTTGCTCCCTGTCCAGGAATCAGTTGTTCATCTCTCTGTGCGGCCAGCTTGACCTCCTTTCTTCAGAGACGCATCACTGCTCCTCTGCTTATCAGTACGCTTATCTCCTCCCCTCAAGCATACTTCACATTTGCTGCCATAACCAGTGATCCCAGGGGGAATCCAGGGGACTTGCTGCAACCGCAGCCCCCTGCCTCTTTCTCCCCCGCTGTCACTGATGTTGCTCATTCTCCTCCGGGCCAGCACGTGCGTATCCCGACCCCCCAGAGCCTCTTCATTGGGACAGCTCTCCCCCCAGGCAGCAGGGAGAGAGCTTCCCCAGACGCCTCCAGCTGTGAGAACCGCCAAACACTGTACTGCTCCTCCTCCTCCACCACACGTGTGAACTTGCCTCACTCCTGGAGTAAGAGTGGCATATCTAGTACATGTGCTGGTATAACCTGGGGATCTCCTGCTTCATATAGTGATATGGAGCCATATGGTTATATACCTGGGCCCTCTCCTGGTTATATAGTTGATATGGGAGACACTAGCTTCATGTGTGGGAGGAGGAGAGGGAGCTCGAGTATAGGTACAAGACACTAACACCTACCGAGCACAAAATCCCTCCCCTCAACCGCCCTCTATCTACACCACACACGTACACTAAGCACCACTCCACATTACAAGAAGGCAAACCACACACAGCAGATCCTAAACTCTAAAACTTTTCTCTCTTGGGCCTCTCACCACAGATGAGATATCTATCACACACACGACTCATACAAAAAGTCCATCACCCCTCCCAAGTCCACGCGCGAAAACCACCACCCCACACCAACACCTCTCGCACCCCAAGACACCTCTAGATAGTGAATATGGAGCATGCTGGTATAACCTGGGAATCTCCGGTTATAGTGATATGGAGCATGCTGGTATAACCTGGGGATCTCCTGTATATAGCGATATTCGAAAAAAACTTTACAAAGTTTATTACCAATGAACCCACTTCCCCGCAAACTCATGACATATCAAATATTGAGACAGCCCCAACCAATCAACCACTCTCTCCTTCAACATTAGTGAACAAGGCTCAAACCATCCGCGAGAGATTTGAGAAATTGAAAATGGAACATAATGCATACAAAACAGACCATTCTGCCATTTCCACTCCCGCTACCCTCACCTTATCACAATTATCCACTCATGAAACATCTATAGATCTCATTGAGATAGATTCCACTACAGAAATAAATTTGGAAGGTCATAATACACCTCTTTTTTTAGGGACACCTCAAACCAACATCTTACCATCACGGCCTCCAAAAATCAAAACAGGAGCCAAAAGAAAAAACACTTCAGGGGTTGCCGAGCTGGAACCCACAGGAAAAAAAAGATTGTCCAACACCGAAATAGTCTTATCTCCACAAATGTCCTAGACTTAAAAAATTGGAATTTTTCAATCTATCACAATATCTCTAATTACCAATTGAAATACAAGTTCTATCCAAGGGCTTGTTATTTTGCCCAACTAATAACAAACTTAACTCCTTTGATCTCTTTATTGATTTCCATCATCTAATCCGGAAACTTACCCTAGCCAGGCATTTTGCCATACATCCATAGTTTACAACTCCGATATAGCTCCTCCTTCAAAATACAACTCAAAGGCAAGTCCAAATTTTACCCCATTCACTCTCAGGGACACTATCTAAAAACTTGCCAAAACATTGTCTCAGACGAACTACAAACCATTACTCCAATACAACAATCCTCCAATTTGAGTAAAGATGAGCTACAGGCACTAAATAATTGAAAGAAAAATCATTCTATTGTTTATTAGACCAGCAGACAAGGGTGGTGGCACAGTGATTCTCGACCATACAGCATACCAACTGGAAGCCAACAAAAAAACAACATATAAAAATGACACTTTCCTACTATGAAGTATGCCAATTAGATCCTTTTCCAGAACTACAGCATAAAATTTCAATTCTTCTAAACGACGCTCTTACACTGAATATCATCGACAAAAAAGAAAAACACTTTATTCACATTCCGGAACCCAGCCATCCGTTCTTCTACTACCTTCCAAAAATCCACAAAAATCTCACTTCACCCCCAGGACCACCCCATAATTTCCTGTCATCAAATCTACCACCAGCCAGTTATCCCATTATTTAGAACCGCATTTACAACCTTTCGTCATCACCTACAAAGTTACCTCAGGGATCTGACAGCTCATTATTATTTATCTGAACTCCCACCTAACACAAATACACTTTGATTTACAGCAGACGTATCTGCACCTTTATTCCAACATTCCAGCATCATATTTGAATACAATGTGTCCAGTGATATGCTAATACAGACCCTTTCAATAAATCCTCAAAAAAAGAATTCCTAATTAGGGACTAAACTCATATAGAAAATAACTTTTTTCCAACACAACGGCGCCACC
Source organism: Phyllomedusa bahiana (assembly GCA_025379985.1). NCBI lineage: Eukaryota > Metazoa > Chordata > Amphibia > Anura > Hylidae > Phyllomedusa > Phyllomedusa bahiana. The sequence continues at coordinate 23,471 of JAODAL010027196.1, forward strand.
TATCGGAAGATACGGGGAACGGCCATGGGCACAAGAGTCGCCCCCTCATATGCAAACAGCTTCATGGGGGCCTATGAGGCAGAATACATGTCCGATCAACCAATATTTTTTCAATACATATCTCTCTACAAGAGATATATAGATGACCTCTTTTTTGTATGGTCTGGACCCTCTGATCTCATCCCACTATTCATCAATCATTTGAATAATAACACAAAGGTATCTGTTTTGTAGCCAAAACTAGTGTAGAGACTATAGAGTTCTTAGATCTTAACATCTCCTTAAAAACAAGGAAAATGTTTTACACCACCCATTTCAAAGCTGTAGATAGCAATACGTATATTCCATTTTAAGAAGCGCACATCACAAGCCTTGCTATGTAATAACCTTATGGACAGTTCAAGAGAATAAGGAAGAACTGCACCGAAGACTCCGATTGTGCCAGTCAGATTGAAATCCTTGAGAATAGGTTCCGAGATAAAAAATACCCAGAACAATTATTGTCCAATGCGAAAGAGAGAGTCAAAGCATTAACACAAAGAGACTGTTTAGAGAAAAAGACCAAAGAAGAAGGGGACAGCACCTCAAATAAAATTTTCATCATCACGGAGTAGCAAAAATCTTCCCAACGATCTAAAATCCGTAAAACCCTTAGACCAACATTGGTACTATCCTGAAAAAAGACCCCTTTCTAGGTCCCCTTCTACCCGATCAACCGGGCAATTATCTACAGCAGAGCGCCCAATATCAAAAACTTGGTAGCTCCCTAGCCGGAATAAGAGATCTAACGGGAAATCAGAACACCACTCCAACGCATCCGGGCAGCTCCCCCAACTGGCTCCCCCTCTCTGCCTCTGTTTGTTTGAGTATTTAGCCACCAAATACCAAATCATTCCTTACACCCACTAAAGAAACAATCCTATCAAACATGACACAACTGCAAAAGATTCCACGTCATTTACCTTCCATCGAATGTATTTGTAAGATTCAGTCGTAGGCAGAACATCTAGACCTCTACACATTCGCCTTTAAGGCCATAGGTCATGTGTTAACGAGGGGTACCCTTACAAAGAGTCTCTCGCCATTGAGTGAACCATCACCAAAAAGACTTCAAAGTCCTACTCACATCACCCCTGAGGACTATTCTCCCAAACTACTCAATCGCTTACAGGCTATCCAAAAAAGAGAAATGTTTGGGATCTACAGGTTTGCAAACCTCTGTTTCCCAAAGGCCTAAACGATGCCACAGAATTAGTCTATTAGATAAAGCTAGTTGAGATCCCGACCTAACCCACGTCTAGACCCACCACTAACTCATAACCTCTATACATATAACCATATATAGAAATACCCTGTGGCCATTGACCAACATACCCAGTACATATTCATAAAGTAGATAACTTTCGCCTAGAAACAGAATCACATCATCAGCTGCAATCCGACACCCAGAGCCCTAATAACTCTCATTACATCCAGGTGTTTCCGCTTCCCCGCACTACTCCCGAGCTAATTTTATTAGAAATATTTAATAAATGTTCTTTTTTATTTTATATTGCTAACTTTTATGTTATGTGTAACCACTATAACAACTGCCATTCGGAGTTCTATATCGCTTCTCCAAATGATTAATTCCTATTTACACTTCTCTATTTAGAAGCAACCCACTATCTTGACAGTCTGCTTTTATCATTTATATCTAAATACAACCTATTGATAGTATATTGTTCTTGTAAATAGAAAAGTCATCTTAGTATTTCCCATAGGGAAAGTAGCTCCATTTCCCATTGGTCCTGCTTGAAACACCCGCGCTCCAAACACCAATCACATTAATTTTGGCCGCAACTAAACGGTAACCTTATCACCATACATTTTCCCAAAAGAATGTAGCTCCTCTTTCCTGATTGGTTCACTCAATAATTTCCCGCGACCAAAAGCACCAATCACAGCACACTCCTTCACAAGCACAGATATATTTCTCTATGTTTACTTTTCCAGAGAGAAGTAACTCCCTATTCCCATTGTCAATTCGTACTCCCTGGGGTGGCTCAAAGCACCAATCACATTACTAGGCTATGTCTCAACTATCATTGGCTGATTTGGAAAGCACGCCGTACTCACGACAATCACTATGGGCCCCTTCCATTCAACCCCCCCCCCCCCATAGTAGTTTATTCATATTTCCTTCCAATAAGTCTAACCAATCACATTATTTTCACACATTCATGTACTTTATTTGGCGCTTTCTAACCCAGATATTAGAGCGCTTTACATTTCAAATCACAGACAAGTTCACCCATTGGTGCATTCATATCACCCGCCCTCCTCCCCATTGGTTGCCCTTCTCTCATTGGTATAACCTGGGGATCTCCTGTATATAGTGATGTGGAGCATGCTGGTATAACCTGGGAATCTCCTGTCTATAGTGATATGGAGCATGCTGGTATAACCTGGGAATCTCCTGTCTATAGTGCATGGAAAGCAAAGCTGGTATAACCTGGAGATCTCCTGTATAAGTTGATATGAAGCAATGCTGTAAAACCTGGGATCTCCTGAATATAGTGATATGAGCAGACTGGTATAACCTGGGGATCTCCTATATATAGTTATAATGGATCATGCCGGTATAACCTGGAGGGATCTCTTATATAGTGGTATGGAGCATGCTGGTATAACCTGGGGATCTCCTGTATATAGTGATATGGAGCAGACTGGTATAACCTTGAGATCTCCTGTATATAGTGATATGGATCATGCCGGTATAACCTGGGGATCTCCTGTATATAGTGATATGGAGCATGCTGGTATAACTTGGGGATCTCCTGTATATAGTGATATGGAGCATGCTGGTATAACCTGGGGATCTCCTGTATATAGTGATATGGAGCATGCTGGTATAACCTGGGGATCTTCTGTATATAGTGATATGGAGCATGCTGGTATAACCTGGGGATCTTTATGTAATATAGTGAAATGGGCATGCTGGTATAACCTGGGGATCTCCTGTATATAGTGATATGGAGCATGCTGGTATAACCTGGAGATCTCCTGTATATAGTGATATGGAGCATGCTGCTATAACCTGGGGATCTCCTGTATATAGTGATATGGAGCATGCTGGTATAACCTGGGGATCTCCTGTATATAGTGATATGGAGCATGCTGCTATAACCTGGGGATCTCCTATATGTAGTGATACTCTTTTATTGAATTCAAAGGTGAAACCATAGACCCATATACTTTACAAAATATTTACAATAACATGTACAAAACTTATTCTGACCCTGAGATGGTCCAGTCCATCCATCCATCCATATCATTCGTCCATATTTATTTACATTATATACACTTCCCTGCTGGCCCACCCTAATCTAGATCCTATATACAATATATACATTATTTACAATATATCTTACTTCCTATCTATATTTTTTCCCATTCCCAATTCCCACAGTTCTTATCCCTGGGTTCTGATTCCCATAGGTTTTTTATGAAAGTGGGACCAGACTCATTTTTTTCTCTCCCCCCTTATAAACCAACACCCAACCTATCTAAATACCGCCTTTTTTTTTTTTTACATATATATACTGTAAGCAACCAGCAGGAAAGATTGTGGATGGAAGATATGTGTCGGGTAGGATGCTGCAAATAGTAGGGAAGTTCCAGGGAAACCAGTCCAGTGGTACATCCCGGCCTTTTCAAAAGTCTGAAGGACAGCAGGAGAACTGCACTAGGGGGCCCACCAAGGAACCGGACCTTGGTGGAGGAAAAACAGCAGTATAGTTAAGTAACCATAGGTTACTTAGATGATTGTGTATTTTAGTATAGCTGCTGTGCCGCTTTATTGGGCTGCTTTTTCTGAACGGCTGTAGCGTGGGGGGGAGGCCGTTCACCCCTCCGGTCCGGGCTTTTCATATCCCTGGGCCTTTAAAGCCTGTGCAGGAAGAGACCAGGTGAGAGAGTCAACCTGGTGCTGATTGGGGTCAGGAGTCATTTCTCCAGACGGTGCTGAGCAGGAAGGAGCCTGCTACAGACCACTGAACCAGACCGAGGAGGTCTGCTTCCCAGAGACTTTACCTGCCACATGGTGGAGTATAACCTGTGTGCCTTTGGATGCTGGAAGTACATTTTATGTTTTGTGCTGCATGTTAAACGGCTAAAGTAAGCCTACGACATACGACTTTGTTTGTTTTGCCATTTTGTTTGCTTCAACAATAAAACCCTATATTTTTGGTTGCAACCATCCCGTTTGTGCCTACTTCTGTGACCGCTAGTCCCCACAATACATAGAAATACATACATATATATATACACATACACACATACCTTATCTCCTGACTATATTTTACCCACTCCCAGTCCCCCACGTGCCACAGTCCTTATCCCTGAGTTCTGGTTCCCATAGGTCCAATATCTTTGTTCAGTCCCTCTAATGGGGCCAGACTCATTCCTTCCTCCCCCCTTTTTAAACCACCACCCAACCTATCTAAATACCCCCTTTTCTTTTTTTTATACCCTTAATTATATACTATGTAGAACCTTTATCCTTATGTGCTATACAACCTAAGCACAAAACTTTATATTCACGTGTGCAAAAACAACTTATATAAAAAATTTCCCTTAATTCCTACCCTTTCCCCCCTGAAGGAAACCGGTTTCGGTCTCGTAAGCCTTTTTTACCGAGCAACCTATGAAAACAAAAACAAAACTCTAATTAAAAGCATTAGCCCACCACCAGGATAGTAGAGGCCGAAAGATCAGGGAACCCTGAAGGAAAACCCCCTCCAAAGAGTCGATGCCCTCCGATGTACCCCCGAACCTCTCAAACTCCCACAGAACGTACCTTCACCAGATCGTCCAAAATGTGCCTAACCCCGTTTCCTCGGGAAGATTTTTTTTTCTCTGTCGCGTCACCACTAATCACCGAGCGCCCCAAGTGTGAATACCTGACCACTGAAACAGACTATGATAAAGTGCAACGTGGTTTCACCACCTGGGTGTTTGAAAGTTCCATATACCCCGCGCATAGGAGGAGGCAGCCAAACCTGGCAACCAATGTAACACCCACCCTTTTGTACACCACTGCATTGTAGGGGCAAAGGAGGGAGGAATGATCCATGACTTTCTAGCACGCCACCACATTCCTCCCAAGGCAATTTCTGTCCTCGTGTGGGTTGTGTCAGTACAAAACTTCACAGTGTCCCTCACATGCTGCTTACCGTGGAAGCAGCGCCAGGTAACCCAAATTTTCTGCGGGATCCTCGCTGAATTCAATAAATGTACCCCTCCCATCAGATCCTGACCTGGGCAAGTCTTTAAGGGCCAACGGAAGTCTGTAAAATGGTTAAGACAACACCCACTCAACCAGGATTTCCTGGCCGGAGTCATTATATCCGTCATTCCCAGACCCCATCGGCAGATGGTCTTCAGGGTCAGTGCAATGTAAATCGGGAAGTATTGTCCTGACACGCGGAAGATCCTCACACAACCTCCTGGAAGTGGAACTGAAACCACTCCTGACAGGAGGCTACCCACAGAGGAGAGCCCTCCTCCAAAGGTGGGGCTATATTGATCTTAATAAAGGTATTTGTAAAAAATACCACGGAGTTAAACCAAACCTAACCCCCTCAGTCCCTCCTTGTACGTTATGGTCACCTTCCCTTTGATCATGGTTAAGTCAGTTTCCCCATAACATCGGAAAAACACAGACTTTAGATCCATGCCAGAAAAAACCCTGGGAAAAAAAAAAAAAAAACAAAAAATGCATGCACACTGCCCAAATAGATGAATAACGGGAGCAGGAAAGTTTTTGATAATCCACCCTTCTCTAAGGGTTAAAGAACCACCCTTCCACTGATCCACTTTCCATAGCGGCATTGTTAGCCTGTCCCCCCAGTTATTTCTTCTGGTATCCCCCTGGCCAAATTCAATGGCCCAGTATCTTAATTGTTGTCTGGGGCACAAAGGAAGGTGACCCGGAAGGTCAAAAGTTGGTTCTTACCGTTCCCAACCAAGACTTTTTTACACTTTTCGTGATTTGATCCTTGATCTGGACCACCGATGTCCTCCGAGTAACTTTCAAACTTTCCGTGCCTCACCCAATCAGCCTCCTCCGAGGAAGTCAAACAGATGACATCGTCCGCATAGGTCACGACCCACAAGGAGGGCGCCGTAGGCCCTCGCAGCCCATGCCTCAACCCCCCACCAATATGTCACAGATCTAGCCTTGTAAGGAAGGGGTCGATCGCAAACACGTATATCAAGGGCTCAGATGACAGCCCTGGACGTACACCAGACCTCCACCTGCGAAAGGGCGATCAAATCCCAACCGTTCACAAGTGGAGAAGCTCTCAGCCCCTTTTGTACAGTGTTTTTAGCCAATTTACGAACCACCCCCCGACCCCCTCCCCGGCAGACCATATCTCAGGAGAGTGGACCAGAGATACTCATGGTTGACTCAAACCAAAAGCTTTGTGCTGATCCAGGGATAGTGTGAAACGCCTTCCAATGGCCGGCCCTGGCCCCTCTCCACAGCCTCCCTGTAACCAATGACCCGCACTAATGTTTGTACAACCAGGGATAATGAACAGTGCTGGTCCGGAGAAAGAAGCTTTCGGGGGAAATTTATCACCTATTAAAAACACTTTTGCAGGATCTTTCTGGTCCACATTGAGTAGCGCAATGGGACGCCAGTTCTCATTGCGGGACGGATCCTTACACCCTTTCAGAGGATGATTTAGAGCTGACCTTTCTCATAGACCTGGGCCATAGTATCGAGGATAAGCACTCATTTATTGGACCTCGTTCAAGAGAGGGGAATCAAGAATTCCCTAAAGGTCTTGTAAAACACAGATGTTCAAACCATCCGGAACCCGGGGGTCTTCTTGATGACTAAGCCTCAATAGCCACCTCTACATCCGCCACTCTGATCATGGCCTGTCAAATCCTCAAAGAGAGGCACCTTTGCATTCAGGCACGGAATACTTTCATCCAGAAAAGCGAACATTTGTCTCGATTTAACTCGCTCTTGCCCAAAAGATGAGAGTAGAATGACCTAAACGATTTCCAAGATCTCTGGAACTGGACTTCTCAGATATCTGTACTAACCAATAGGCCCATAACTATTTTTACTACTAACCGACATTCTGCAGTTCTTGTAAGGGTCGGGGGAGCTTTACCTGCCAAAGTCCCTCTCAAAAACTAAGGATCATACTGACATCCCTTGAGCAAGGTTTTTACTCTGGAGACCTCATCACGGTCACCTCCAGTCGAGACTAATTTTCGATATATCAACTCAGCTTCCGATACAAGGCGGTACTGTTCAAGCGTTCTGAGGTTAGAGGGTCTGGCGGAAGAAATCGCCGCAGCCCTTTTCTTAAATATTACCCAACACCTGTACTTAACTACAGCATAAGCCCCAGAAGGAATCAGACTCTGCAGGAATCCGTCAAAAGATGTCTATCCTCTGTCTCTTCCAGGAGTGACTAATATTTAGCTTCCAATAACCCCTTCCCATACGGGGAGTCTCTGCAACAATCAAAGAAAACAAAATCATACAGTGGACGGAAGAACTCTACCTCTGTCACCGATAGAGTCCTCGGTGACGAGACAGACCTCTTTTAAAATAAAACCTATCTATCCTAGACCTAAACACACTACTCTCTATGTATAGGTGAACCCTCACATTGGCCTGGTTGTGCCTGATGTGGACATCCACCCGAGACAGCCCCTCACTAACTATTCTACTAAGGTACGTACGCCATCGATATCCACAACCACTGCACATCCCCTATCCTGATATTTCGTTACGGTGTAGGAAATCTCCGCAAAAGATGACTTGCCGCTCGTTAAAAAGGAAAGGCTTAATCCCATAAAGAGACATTTCCTCTCCCACGCGATCTGGGGGGCATAGATGTTTATGAGCCTGAGCTCCTGTCCCTTCACGAGAACATCTAAGATCAGACACCTCCCCATTTCGAGCTCGATCACCCGTCTGCATTCAACCGCGGCGGTAAAAAGAACCGCCACTCCGGAATATGGCTCGGCAGCAAGAGACCAGTAAGAAGGCCCTGCTCGCCATTCCCTTCTTGCCTTCCTCATGTCCACCTGATCTGTCAATATGGTCTCTTGCAAGAAGAAAACATCAGCTTCAACACGGCTGAAAAAATCAAACGCCGTGTATCTAGTCACATTAGATTTTACGCTGGCCACATTAATACTGGCCAGCGTCAACGGAGTCGGTGCCGCCATCATTGATGATCGAGCTCGACAGCCTTCTTTTTACCGATGCCTCCGTCTATGTCCTCATCAGAGACCACGGGTTTTAGTCTCTTTAGACTGACGGAGACATCCATTCCTACCACACCTTTATCTACATTTTTTCCACCCCCACCACCACTCACTTCTTTACCACCACCACCCCCACCTCTATCTCTATCTTGCCTAGCGTCCCTTTTCCCGGATTTTGTAGAAATCTCGGTGCCGCCACCAGCACCACTCCCCGGGGGCTCTCCTGCCCTTTTTGGCACCTCGTCTTCTTCTTCCTCCTCTCCTGAAGAAGGGGAAAGGTCACCGTGCATATGGAACCTATTGGAGGTCTCGGTCAGAGGGGGGGTTTTACCCTGCCTTCCTTTGCACGGCACCTGGCTACTCAGGGTTAAGGGGATGGAGTGGTCCCACTCCAGTGAGGTTGAGGCGCCTGCCCTCTCCCTCTCTCTCTCCTTCCCCTTTTTTGCACCCCGTTGTGTGGGCCGCTTCTCCCTTTCACTCTCACCACTCTCTGAGTGATCAGAAGCTGCTGGGAGAGCGGCCTCCTCCTCTTTCTCTATCCTCCTGGTCTCCTCCTCCAGTCACTCCCCCCTCAGGGCCTCAGATTGTTCGGCGCCGGACGCCGCTTCCGGGTTAAAGATCTGGGAACCCCCGGCATGGGTCCGTGGGGCCCCCTCCCTCTCCTTTCTGCGGACCTGCTTGCGCCTCAGCTGTGCTGTCGATTTCATACTCTTTATCACTGGCCCCTCTGCTCTTTCACCATTACCGTTTTTACCTTCACCGCCTTCCCTCCCAATGTCCTTTGGCCTCGCTCACCCTTCCTCCTGCCTAGAGGACATCAGGTTGGTGAAAGACCGAGGGCAGCGCCGGAAGGGATGACCGAGGTCACCACACAGGTTACAGCGAATCTTACCACACGATGCGGCTTGATTACCTATTCCCCCACACATTGCACACACCGGAGCTTTACACTGTGCACTAAAATGTGTGGGGTCGTCGCATCTGTGGCAGAGCTTCGGCTGCCCCTGGTAGAAGACCAGGATTCGGTTTCTTCCCAAGAAAGCGGAGGATGGGATATGGGTGACGGTCTTACCTGAAACTTTGAGCTTAACCATAAAATTCCAGGCCCCTGACCAGATGCCATGCTCGTCCCGGATCTTGGTTGGGATCTGCGTGACTTTGCCGTACCTATTTAGCCAGCTTTCGATGTCAACGTAAGAGAGAGATTCGTTACTGGTCAGAACGGTCACTTTCTTAACATGATTTTGGCGGGAAATTGCTTGGGCCTCAAAATCCTGCCACTCGGGCAAATACTTCTTAACCTCGTGACGGGACCAAAAGAGTTCTAGACCCTCGGCCCGCACGAAGCTAATGTCGTATATCGGGGACCCAGAAAAGTGGATCAGGGCAAAGATGTCAAATGCCCTGAACTCCATCCCAAACAGAAGCTCCACCACTCTGGCCCTAGTGGGACTAGCGCGATTGCCTACCCATCTGAGACGGACCACATTCCTCCTGGGTACTCCCTGCCCGGCTGTAGGAGGGGGCCTGGCTCCCCCCGCTCCTGTCCTTTGCTCTCGGAAGGCAGAGAGCCCATGCCTCTCCATCCAAAAGGACAATGGGATCTCCCTCCCCTCTATAGTGACCGACTCCTCCCCATTATTTAGAGCCTCCAAGAAGCGACACTGATTTTCTTCACTCCCTGTAACTGGCGGCGGCAGCCTGGGACCTCCTTCCCCCCAGCCACAACTGTAGCGTAGCTCCGCCCCTGTCTGTACCTAAGGCAAAGGGACCCGGTGTGGCCGGAGGAGGTGGTGGGCCAGCACTCTCCCCCTTACTATGTACACTGTTTACCATTACACCATTTTTCCCGTTGTCATTTACCTCTACACTTGTTTCTTTAGACAATTCCACATTCACCCCCCCGTTCTTCCCTTCATTCATCTCCACACTCCCCCCAGCACTTGTCCTCACACTCCCCCCAACATTCGTCCCCGCACTCTCCCCAACATACATCCCCACATCAATTGTTTCTTCGTCCTTCCTACCTCCCACCACCCCCACTTTTACCTCAACCTCCACATTACTACCTGGACCAGCCCTAGGATTTATAGACTTGTCTGCTTTCCCTGTGATGAAGAGACCTGGGCCTAACTCTGAAATTTGGATATTCTCCTGGATGTTTTCCTGACTATTGCACAGCGAACCCCAACTTGTCTCCATTTTTTGCTCATCCCTGGAGCCGCCTACACTAGATCCTGCTGGGGTGATCTGAAAAACTCCCGGGATGGGCCCAAACACCAGTCAGGTGTCTCCACTACTATCCTTCTTGGATCTTTTTTCCTTTCCCTTCCCTTTTTTCATGGGGAAGTCGTTCCCGAAAGCAAAGGTATTTAGAGTTACCGTCTAAGTTGCTAGCACCAGAAGCTGCGGTAAGAGACCATGAGTCATCCTGAGCCACGGTCACATCGCAGGAGCCTCTGAAGCCGACGCTAGGGATTTTCTCCTGCTGCTGCTGACCTGAGACATCAACTTTTCTCTGCATACAGGTAAGATTGCTGATCTCTTCTCTGCTGCTGGGCACATGCTTGCAGGCACGATCACCGGCATAAGCTTCCTTCTTCATTCTTGGACTGGCTGGGACATCGTTACTTCTCTGGGTCACTCCTCCATATTCATCAGCACTTTTTCTACAGGTAGGGTCTGTGCAGGCAGACCGGTCAGTAGGAAGGGATAGGGACACGCTTGCGTAAGTCCTGCTCACATCCTTACGGTAACCACCACTGCCGCCGGTCCCCTTCACTGCTCCGCTGCTGGGCACAACCCTCCGGGCACGATCCTCTGCAGCAGCATTCCTCTTAGGTGCATTGCTGCCTGGTCCGCATCCTTGGACAGCGCTTCTTCCTTCAGCGCTTCTATCTCTGACGGGATTACTGCAGGCACCATATTCTGCAGGGAAAGCAGGGGACCGCCGCAAGGCAAGCCCCCCACCTCTTCTTCCCCGCTGTCACTTCCCCAGCACATGGGTATCCCGACCCCCCAGTGGCTTGTCCCAGGGGGGCGGGGGCTTGGGAAGCCCACTCTCTCTTGTATATAGTGATATGGAGCATGCTGGTATAACCTGGGGATCTCCTGTATATAGTGATATGGAGCATGCTGGTATAACCTGGGCCTCTCCTGTATATAGTGATATGGAGCATGCTGGTATAACCTGGGGATCCCCTGTATATAGTGATATGGAGCATGCTGGTATAACCTGGGGATCTCCTGTATATAGTGATATGGAGCATGCTGGTATAACCTGGGCCTCTCCTGTATATAGTGATATGGAGCATGCTGGTATAACCTGGGGGTCTCCTGTATATAGTGATATGGAGCATGCTGGTATAACCTGGGGATCTCCTGTATATAGTGATATGGAGCATGCTGGTATAACCTGGGCCTCTCCTGTATATAGTGATATGGAGCATGCTGGTATAACCTGGGCCTCTCCTGTATATAGTGATATGGAGCATGTTGGTGTAATCTGGGTATCTCCTGCATATAGTGATATGGAGTGTGCTGGTATAACCTGGGGATCTCGTGTATATAGTGATATGGAGCATGCTGGTATAACCTGGGGATCTCCTGTATATAGTGATATGGAGCATGCTGGTATAACCTGGGGATCTCCTGTATATAGTGATATGGAGCATGCTTGTATAACCTGGGGATCTCCTGTATATAGTGATATGGAGCATGCTGGTATAACCTGGGGATCTCCTGTATATAGTGATATGGAGCATGCCGGTATAACCTGGGGATCTCCTGTATATAGTGATATGGAGCATGCTGGTATAACCTGGCCTCTCCTGTATATAGTGATATGGAGCATGCTGGTATAACCTGGGGATCTCCTGTATATAGTGATATGGAGCATGCTGGTATAACCTGGGGATCTCCTGTATATAGTGATATGGAGCATGCTGGTATAACCTGGGCCCCTCCTGTATATAGTGATATGGAGCATGCTGGTATAACCTGGGCCTCTCCTGTATATAGTGATATGGAGCATGATGGTGTAATCTGGGTATCTCCTGTATATAGTGATATGGAGCATGCTGGTATAACCTGGGGATCTCCTGTATATAGTGATATGGAGCATGCTGGTATAACCTGGGGATTTCCTGTATATAGTGATATGGAGCATGCTGGTATAACCTGGGGATCTCCTGTATATAGTGATATGGAGCATGCTGGTATAACCTGCTGATCTCCTGTATATAGTGATATGGGGCACGCTGGTATAACCTGGGGATCTCCTGTATATAGTGATATGGAGCATGCTGGTATAACCTGGGGATCTCCTGTACATAGAGATATATAGCATGCTGGTATATCCTGGAGATCTCCTTTACATAGTGATATGGAGCATGCTGGTATAACCTGGGCCTCTGTATGTAGTGATATGGAGCATGCTGGTATAACCTGGGCCTCTCCTGTATATAGTGATATGGAGCATGCTGGTATAACCTGGGGATCTACTGTATATAGTGATATGGTGATATGGAGCGTGCTGGTATAACCTGGGGAATCACCTGTAAATAGTGATCTGGGGCGTGCTGATATTATCTAGTGCAAGGTCACAGGACTGCTGCTGATGATCATGTCCTTCTCTCTGTCGGTGAGTATTCTTTTTGCTCCCAGTACCTTCTGTATCCATGACTATATCCCAGTCACACTTGGTGTCTTCAGCTCCACTCTCCTTCATTCTTATCATGATTGTTCCTCAGAAGCTCCCAGTTTGGCCCAGTTAGAATAGATCCACATATCATCGGACATATAATGATATGGAACATGCTGGTATAACCTGGGGATCACCATGTTGTATAATCCACCAGTGCCAGAAAACAACCTTAAAACATGAGCTTTGTAGACTACAGGTCGTTTTTTCTATTAAAGTTTATGAGCATGGAAAACGGTCGGATTTTCAGTGGTTCCAAAATACTAAAACCAACGAAAATCTGGCCATTTTCTTGTGCTGTGCGGACGTAGCCTAATAGTTTGGCTCAATTGTAGCTTGGTTCAGTTGTAGTCTGGCTCAGTTGTAGTTTGGCTCAATTGTAGCTTGGTTCAGTTGTAGTTTGGCTCAGTTATAGTTTGGCTCAGTTATAGTTTGGCTCAGTTATAGTTTGCTTCAGCCTTAGTTTGGCTCAGTTGGTTGAAGCTTGGCTCAATTATAGTTTGGCTCAGTTGTACTTTGGCTCAGTTTTAGTTTGGTTCAATTTTAGTTTGGCTCAGTTTTAATTTGGCTCAGTTGTAGCTTGGTTCAGTTGTACTTTGGCTCAGTTTTAGTTTGGCTCAGTTATAGTTGGCTTAGAATTAGTTTGGTTAAGTTGTAGCTTGGCTGAGTTATTGTTTGGCTATGTTATAGTTGGCTCAGTTTTAGTTTGGCTCAGTTGTAGTTTGGCTCAATTATAGTTTGGCTCAGTTTTAGTTTGGCTCAGTTTTAGTTTGGCTCAGTTGTAGTTTGGCTTAGTTGTAGTTTGGCTCAGTTATAGTTTGGCTCAGTTGGTTGTAGCTTGGCTCAGTTAGTTGTAGTTTGGCTCATTTGTAGCTTAGCTCAGTTTTAGTTTGGCTCAGTTACAGATTGGCTCAGTTGTAGTTTGGCTCAGTTATAGTTTGGCTCAGTTGGTTGTAGCTTGGCTCAGTTGGTTGTAGCTTGGCTCAGTTAGTCGTAGCTTGGCTCAGTTGTAGCTTGCTCAGTTTTAGTTTGGCTCAGTTATAGTTTGGCTCAGTTGTAATTTGGCTCAGTTGTAGTTTGGCTCAGTTATAGTTTGGCTCAGTTGTAATTTGGCTCAGTTATAGTTTGGCTCAGTTATAGTTTGGATCAGTTTTAGTTTGGCTCAGTTATAGTTTGGCTCATTGATAGTTTGGCTCAGTTGTAGCTTGGCTCATTTATAGTTTGGCTCAGTTGTAGTTTGGATCAGTTTTAGTTTGGATCAGTTTTAGTTTGGCTCAGTTTTAGTTTGGCTCAGTTGTAGCTTGGCTCAGTTTGAGTTTGGCTCAGTTATAGTTTGGCTCAGTTGTAATTTGGTTCAGTTGTAACTTGGCTCAGTTATAGTTTGGCTCAGTTATAGTTTGGTTCAGTTGTAATTTGGCTCAGTTATAGTTTGGCTCAGTTTTAATTTGGCTCAGTTGCAATTTGGCTCAATTATAGTTTGGCTCATTTTTAATTTGGCTCAGTTACAGTTTGGCTCATTTATAGTTTGGTTCAGTTGTAATTTGGCTCAGTTATAGTTTGGCTCAGTTTTAATTTGGCTCAGTTGCAATTTGGCTCAATTATAGTTTGGCTCAGTTTTAGTTTGGCTCAGTTATAGTTTGGCTCAGTTTTAGTTTGGCTCAGTTGTAGTTTGGCTCAGTTAGTTGTAGCTTGGCTCAGTTAGTTGTAGCTTAGCTCAGTTTTAGTTTGGCTCAGTTTTAGTTTGGCTCAGTTATAGTTTGGCTTAGTTGTAATTTGGTTCAGTTAAGTCTTATTAAGAATCATGGTTATACTGCAAATTGTGTTTTTTTGTCTATTGCCGAATTGAGTTAGAGTATCTAGGATTACAGGGACGCCCTTGATTGGGCGAGCACAGAAGAAGATTATGTCGTCTGCAAATAGGGCTACCTCCCGAGTAGTAGACCTCCAAGGTCCTGTAAATTGCTGATATGTCTCACCAATGGTTCAATGGCTATATTACAGAGCAAGGGTGATAGAGGACACCCTTCATTCGAGGGGGGTTACTTACATACCATATGTCAAACGAGTACAATGATAAATGATGAATGATTTACAATTGGTACAACAGAGGGAGAGAGGACCCTGCCCGTGAGGGCTTACAATCTACAAGGAGGAGGGAAGAGACAAAAGGTGGGGGGCAGCCATGTTTGTGGGGTAGTGCTGTGGCAGCAGGGTTAGTGCAGGTTATATAGTGATTAAACCTGCCTCCAAATCCAATCCTGGACAACACTGTCCCCTCCGCTCCCGCTCACGTTGTCCTTTTCAGCCTTTATTGACAGTCAGGCTGGGGAGCTATGATTATGGGGGTGGACCTTGACGTCGTCAAGGACTGTTAGTACTTTACGGATATTTGCCGCTGCTGATCTGTGTTTGACAAAGCCGACTTGATGGTTGGACATCAGTTTGGGGAGTAGGGTAGCGAGTCGATCCGCCATTATTTTCGAGACTATTTTTAAGTCTACATTGATGAGTGAAATGGGTTGGTTTGACACCAGTGTTGTGAGATCCTCATCTGGTTTAGGTAAAACGCGTATATGTGCTTCATTCATCTGTTTGGGGAATCCCTCACCTTCTAAAAAGGAATTATATAAGGTTGTCAATGTGGACGAAATATCTGGGAGAAGTATTTTAAAGAATTCCGTGGCAAAGTCACCTGGACCTGGGGCTTTCTGATTAGCTAAGTGCCGTCTGAGCTACAATGTCCTCTGTGATGGGGGCGCTCAGAAAGTCCTTCCTGCGTAAGGCTTGGGAGATCTGGTCCAAGTAGCCACTGCTCTGCCTCACCTGAGCGTGTCTGTGACGGGCAGTTTGGAGTAAAATCTTTTAACTATATCCTTTCCTGTATGTTGGAGAGATCCCAACTCATCTTTGAGGGAACCTACTGTGGCTCGAGCCCAAGGTCCATTGACCAGATTCGCTAGCAGTTGTGCGTCGCAGTGGGATTTTGTTGACCTTTCTCTCTTCGCCATCCAATACTCATACTCCTTCCTTGTATGGAACCACCTGTCCCTATTTTCTTGGTTGGAGTGGATTTTATATGTGGTATAACCCCTTTGCACTTTTTGGGTTAGATCCTCTATTTTGGAGGTGACTGCTTTTTTCCGCGCGCCGCTATGTAAGACATTATTCTACCTCATAGAACTGCCTTGGCTGTTTCCCAAAACAGTTGGGGGTTTCTCTCATGACTTGTAGTCTAGCCACCAATTTCGAAGACAGTTCCAAAATTCCTCATCATTGTAGAGGTACGAGGGGAAGCGCCATATATACTCTGTCCCCTAGGGGGGGAGTCAGATATCTTCAGGAGAATCGGGGCATGATATAATTATGGTATCTATTGTCGCCTCCCTCACTCTTGTTGACATCCGGTAGGAAGAAGTAGTTCATACATGACCAAGTCGTATGTGGGGCCGAGTAGAAAGAATACTCCCTGCCCTCCGGGTGGAGAGTTCTCCATATGTCAACAAGGTGAGCGCGCCCTGAGAACTCCGCCAAAGTCCTGCCACTATTCGGGCCTGCAACAGATCTGTCCTCATAGACGTTATGTACTTCATTAAAATCCCCTCCTACAAGTAGTTGCTTGGTCAGACTGCGGAAGAAACTTTTGTTATCCCCATTTGGCCCGTAAACATTATAGATGGCAATCTTAGTATTGGCTATAGATATGACCATCCTAACAAGTCTACCTTCTGAGTCTTGGGTTTGCTCAACAAGAGAATAAGTCAAATTTCTTTGGATCAATATGATTACGCCGCCCTTTTCCTTACCACTGCTGACCCGTAAACCTCTCCCACCCACAACCTTTTTAGTCTAAAAAAAAAGTGTGTCTCCTGCAACATTGCCACGTCTGAATGTAACCTCTTCAGGTGTCTGAGAACCATAAGGCATTTCTCTGGGGACGGGAGCCCTTCATGTTCCAGGAAATTATGTTAATCATTGTGTCGGTTATACTTGGTGACCTTGCTGGTGATGGGCCCTTCCCGCTTAACTGGCCAAAGATTTACTGGTGGATTGTCCAGTGATCCTCTGCACCTTAACATCCTGTAGGAAAAACAACTCCAGAAAACTATAGAAACCAAACTGCTCATAACCAAGTCTAACAGTGGGGGGATTCTCAGAAGGAGAAAGCACTGAGCCTGTAACTCCTTACATCGTGGGTTGTGGAAATTCTCTTTTTTCCGACATGAAGTAAAATGATTAGAAGAACACACTCTCTCTCGCCCCTGTGAGCAGCACTTGCTATAACAATATGTTTGTGCGGAAAACCTTTATCTGCACAGTGGAACAATAAACCCTTAGACATTGTCCCCACGGCTCGGGGATTGCAGCCGGTTTTAAAGACAGTTTTTGGTTTTGAAAACCGTCTGCAAACCAGGTGAAAACTTTTTACACGGGCCTCTATGGAAAACCCATGCAGCGGTCCCCACTGCACGAGTTTTCCACCGGGCGGTCCGAACAACAAAGAACATGTTCATTCTTCCGCCCGGTTTTCAGGCAAAATATGAACGTGTCTATGCGAAGGGGGAGGTATTGATCCGCAAACCACAGAGAAAAGTCGTGCCCTGCGGCCGTGTGCACGGCCCTAAACCAGTGCAAATACCGGTCGGATAAACTGGCCGATATTTGTCCTGTGCCGCAGGGATGTACCCTTAGTGGGAATAATAGTTAAATACTGCAGAGAGACCCCCCCATCGGAGAGCCCCTCGACCCCCTAAAGGAAGCCAGAGGGAGTCCCCAAGGAGACGGATCCTCCCTGCCGCCTCTCCCCCTCCCTCCAAGGCATCCCCCCCAGATCTTGTTGAGAAGTAGAAGTTATAAAGTGTGGGTCCCGTCAGGGCCCTCCGCACCCCCTTAATGGAGAGCGGGGAGACCCCTGAAGATAACCTCCATTCTCCCTCTGCTACTTATAAATATTAAGAGGAAAGATGAACAGCGGTTAAGCCTTGCAAGAGCTTCCCTTACCTCCTTAATCCACCTGGACGTATGGGTACGTCCTGGAGGCGTTAAGAAGTTGTGAAGTGGGATTGCAGCCGAATCCCGCTACACAGCCGCGGGGTGTTAGCGGTTAATTGCAGCTAACACCCGGCGGTTACTGCGAGAGGGGGGTCAACGCCACTGTTCCACGCAATTTTTTGGTCAGTTCATGTCCTATAAAATTTGGAATAAAAGTGATCAACAAAGTTGCCTGTATCCAAACTGCTAGCAATAAAAAGTGCCCCTCAGCTGCAAACAACGCCCCTCACTCACGTCCGTAGGTGTCAGTACAAAAAAGTTATTGGTTGCAGAAAATGGCGCAGATTTCAAAAATAGAAAGTGTTTGGAATTTGTTTACGCCACTAAAACATAACGGAAACCCCACATGTTTGGTGTTGGCGGATTCGGTTCAACCTGTAGAATACAGAGAACTCATCATTTATACCGAAGATTGAATACCGCAAAAACAAAACTCCCGCAAACATGGCGCAAGTACATTGTTTTTTCACATTTTGCCCCACTTAAAATTACATACATACATAATAATGTATGTGCTCTTATCTACCTTTAGTGGTCTCATTACTTGCACCACTTTAGTGATTCCTCTAGTAATGTCTCTTTTCTCATACCACCTCCAGTGATGTCTCATTCCATTTACCACTTTCAGTAGTGTCTCTTTTCTCATACCACCTCTAGTGATCTTTTTTCATACCTCCTCTAGTGATGTCTCATTACTCGCACCACCTCCAGTGATGTCTCATTACTCGCACTACATCCAGTGATGTCTCATTCGTCACACCACCTCTGAGCCTACCACCAATGCCACCACTGACCATTCCACTAATGACACCACTGACCCTACCCCTGAAGCCATCACTGACTCTACCACTGATGCAACCACTGACCCCACCATCGATGCCACCACTGACCATTCCACTGATACCATCACTAACTGTTCCACCAATGCTACCACTGACCCTACCACTAATACCACCACTAATGCCATCACTGACCCTACTACTGATGTTACCACTGACCCTACCACTAATGCCACCACTGAAGGTACCACTGAAGTCACCAATAACCCAACCACTGACCTTACCAGCGATGCTTATACTGACTCTAATGCCAGTATAACAGTATAATGCCAGTATGACACTAATGCCACATCTGACTCAATGCCACCACTAATCCTACCACTGAAGTATCAATAACCCAACCACTTACCCTACCAATGATGCTTATACTGACCCTGCCACTAATGCCAACACTGACCATACTACTGATGCCACCACTGACTCTACCATTGATGCCTTCTCTGACCCTACCACTAACCTTACTGATAGTGTCCCCATTAACCCTACCACCAATGTCACCACTGGCCCCACCACTGATGTCACCTCTGACCCTACCATCAATGCAACTATTGACCCTACCACTGATGCCACAATTGACCCTACCATCGATGCAATTACTGACCCTTTCAATGATGTCACCACTGACTCTAGCACAGATGCCATCATTGACCATATGTCACGATGCATGCTGTGGTCTCCGCTCCGGACCGTGGACACACTGTTGTCTTCTACTGCTGTCCTATCCAGTACTCCCTTCTCCCCGTATCTGCTCAACTCATGGCGGCCATGCGTGTACGCATTCCTTAAGGCGTGCATCAGCACTATCTCTTTAAGGTTTCAGGGGCCAGCGCGCAACTGACCTCCTATCACTGGCCACATGTATCTTTATTAGGTCACTTCCCACTGCAAGATTTTTGGTGCTTGTTCCTTTGCCTCAGTGCTATATTGCTCGTGTTTAGTACTTTTCCAGGTGGAGGCTTGCTAACATTTTCTGACTACTCTCTGACTGCCGCCTGCCCTGACCGCCTTGCCTGTGATCCAACTATATCTGTACTTACTCCTCCTGTTGACACCGCGGCTGTCACTGCGAGCGGCCACGTCAGGGTTTAGTGGCCTGGGAGTTCTCTGCAGCCAAGTCCATCCAGCCTTGCGGCAGCCTATGGTTGATACCCGGGGGCTCCTTAGACTCGGCTCCGTAGCGTCGTTAGTGTCATCTCTCACGGTGACCCAGCAGATTCACCACCTATCACGCGACACCCTACCACTGATGTCACCACTGACCCTGGCACAAATGTCACTACTGACCCTACCACTGATGTCACCACTGACCCTTCAACTTATATCACCACTAACCCTACCTCTGACCTTGCCACTGATGCCACCACTGACACTACCACTGATTTCACCACTGACACTACCACTGACCCCACCACTGACCCCACCACTGATGCCATCAATGACCCTACTTCTGACCTTGCCATTGAAGTCACCACTGACTCTACCACTTATGTCACCACTGACTCTACCACTGGCATAGCCACTGAAGACACTACTTACACAACCACTTAACACACCACTGAACCTATTCTTGACCCTGTCACCACTGACTCTACCACTGATGCCATCAATGAACCTACCACTGGCCCTGCCACTGATGTCACCACTTCCCTTACTACTGGTTCCATCAATAAAGCACCAACCAATCTTACCGTTGATTCCACCACCGCTCACACACATCAGATTCATTCAGAAATAAGCAGAGCAGGCGTTTTTTATAGCAGGCTTTATTTCATGATATAATGGGATGTTGTAATGTAATAAGAAGCGTTATGTACTGCTGCTGCTCCCCAGAGTCTGCAGAGCTTGTAGGGAGCACAGACCTTGGGTCGGCCATGTGTCTGCTGCCTTTCCCATGACATGCGTATGGGTCTGGTCTGGTACACATGGGCACCATTACAATCTGGTTGCGGTGTGTAAACAATTTTGGACAAGTCCTCCGATCCTGTGCGACCTCTCTCAGTGCAAGATCTTCTATTTCTTATATTGGGGAACGTAAAAAGCTACGAACTGGAGTCAATCTCACTTTGTGCTGCACTGTAGTTATATGGTGGTGCCCCAAACTAAAACAGAAGAAGTGCATGTGGTGGACACAGCTAGATGTGGTGGTGGCACATTTACCTGGGAATGCCCTGTCTGTGCTCAGCCCTTGTACTCAACATTATTGTTCTGGATCCCAATGTCTCTGAGGGCTCGATGGCCGAGCCCTGGGGAGAAGATTCGGAGATATCCCTGGGTCAAATGGTCTAATCCTTGGAAGGCTCTCTGTAGATATGCATAGCATTACCATGTACTGGTATGCAGTATACGCTTAGCGTTTGCTGATGGCAAAGGTGCTACAGAGCTAACAGTCTACAGATGGCAGAGGTGTGCTCACCATAGCTCTCGTGCTGGTTGGTCCTGTAGCCTCAGTCAGCAGTTCCACACAGTGAATATGGGCTGGTCAGTCATTGTCCTTCAGAATATCCTTGTAGTCTCGAAACTTTCAATCTCGGCAACAGACGTCAAATGCGAAAAGTAAATGATTCTTATGTGAAGAGAAGAACTCTGCTTCCATCATACAGTCCTCATCTGGGACCATGTGTATTGCGTAGCACAGGTTGAATGAAGAGCAAGGTTCCCTAACTGAGCTGGAGTGCGGCTAGTGCGGGCCCCGCACCCAGGGGCCATTATCTGCCATTGCCTCTCCCATCACTCGTTCCCTGCTTTGCTTTGGTTGCCAGGTTTGGCACTTGCACCTTCAGTCTTTGTCCTTTTCTTGCAACAGCAGGAGTTGCTGGACACTCACCAGGGACCTGGGCTCGTGGTTGAAGTTTGGGAGTGGGTGGCACACGGGGAGTTGTGGTCACTGGTTTTCTCTGCCGAGATGGAGATGGGCTTTCGGTTCTGGAGAGAGATTGGCTTCGTGGGGATGCACTAAGTGTTCGCACTGGGACAACAGGGCTCTTGGGTGGCCCACGACTGACCCTACGGACATTGGTTCTAGAAGGGATTGGACTAGAGAGAGGCGGAAGCCTCATATGTAGAGACTTAGGCTTGTGGTCAGGAGACAGCCCAGTACTGCCACCGATAGCTGCCCGCAAAGGTTGGTATCTAAATAGGCAAGGAGAAATAGAGACCAGATACACGTCAGCATCAACATAAAAACTTTATTAGATATGTATGAACAAGAACTTACTAACATCTGGGTGAAGGATGAACAGTCACTAGGTCTGGTACCTACCATGGGCACAGGATTAATGTGAAGAATGAACAGTCATTGGGTATGGTACCTACTATGGGTACAGGACTAATGTGAAAAATTAACAGTCACTAGGTCTGGTACTTACTATGGGTACAGGACTAATGTGAAGAATGAACAGTCACTGGGTGTGATACCTACCATGAGTACTGAACAATGGTACCCACCATGGATATAGGACTAATGTGGAGGATGAACAGTCATTAGGTCTGGTACCTACCATGGATATGGGACTAATGTGAAGTATGAACAGTCACTGGGTATGGTATCTACTATGGGTACAGGACTAATGTGGAGAATGAACAGTCATTGGTACTGGTATCTACTATGGGTACGGGACTAATGTAAAGAATGAACAGTCACTGGGTGTGATACCTACCGTAGGCACTAAACTATGGTGCCTACCACTAAAGTGAAGAATGAACAGTCACTGGGTACCGTACCTACCATGAGTACTGAACAATGGTACCCACCATGGATATAGGACTAATGTGAAGGATGAACAGTCATTGGGTCTGGTACCTACCATGTGTATGTGACTAATGTGAAGAATGAACAGTCATTAGGTCTGTTACCTACCATGGATATGGGACTAATGTGAAGAATGAACAGTCACTGGGTATGGTATCTACTATGGGTACAGGTCTTATGTGAAGAATGAACAGTCTTTGGGTGTGATACCTACCATGAGTACTGAACAATGGTACCCACCATGGTTATAGGACTAATGTGGAGGATGAACAGTCATTGGGTCTGGTACCTACCATGGATATGGGACTAATGTGAAGTATGAACAGTCACTGGGTATGGTATCTACTATGGGTACAGGACTAATGTGGAGAATGAACAGTCATTGGTATGGTATCTATATGGGTACGGGACTAATGTAAGAATGAACAGTCACTGGGTGTGATACCTACCGTGGGCACTAAACTATGGTGCCTACCACTAAAGTGAAGAATGAACAGTCACTGGGTACCGTACCTACCATGAGTACTGAACAATGGTACCCACCATGGATATAGGACTAATGTGAAGGATGAACAGTCATTGGGTCTGGTACCTACCATGTGTATGTGACTAATGTGAAGAATGAACAGTCATTAGGTCTGTTACCTACCATGGATATGGGACTAATGTGAAGAATGAACAGTCACTGGGTATGGTATCTACTATGGGTACAGGACTAATGTGAAGAATGAACAGTCATTGGGTGTGATACCTACCATGAGTACTGAACAATGGTACCCACCATGGATATAGGACTAATGTGGAGGATGAACAGTCATTGGGTCTGGTACCTACCATGGATATGGGACTAATGTGAAGTATGAACAGTCACTGGGTATGGTATCTACTATGGGTACAGGACTAATGTGGAGAATGAACAGTCATTGGTACTGGTATCTACTATGGGTACGGGACTAATGTAAAGAATGAACAGTCACTGGGTGTGATACCTACCGTGGGCACTAAACTATGGTGCCTACCACTAAAGTGAAGAATGAACAGTCACTGGGTACCGTACCTACCTGAGTACTGAACAATGGTACCACACATGGATATAGGACTAATGTGAAGGATGAACAGTCATTGGGTCTGGTACCTACCATGTGTATGTGACTAATGTGAAGAATGAACAGTCATTAGGTCTGTTACCTACCATGGATATGGGACTAATGTGAAGAATGAACAGTCACTGGGTATGGTATCTACTATGGGTACAGGACTAATGTGAAGAATGAACAGTCATTGGGTATGGTACCTACCATGGGCACAGGACTAATGTGAAGAATGAACAGTCACTGGGTATGGTACCTACCATGGGTACTGAACTAATGTTTCAGATGAACAATCATTGGATGTGAACTAATGGATTCAGAACTAATGAGAAGGATCGTCCTTGGGTATGGTACCTACCTTGAGTACAAGACTAAAGTAAAGGATGAACAGTCATTGGGTATGGCACCCACCATGGGTACAGGGCTAATGTTAGAGGTGAACAGTTATTGGGTCTGGTACCTACACAGGGTAAAAGGACTAAAATGATGGATGAACAGTCATTGTGTATTGTACCTACTTTGGTTAGAGGGCTAATGTTAGAGATGAACAGTTATTGGGTGTGGTACACACCATGGATTCAGTTCTAATGCGAAGGATGAACAGTCATTGCATATGGTACCTATCATGGGAACAGGACTTAGGTGAAGGATGAACAATCACTTGTATGGCACCTACCATGGGAACAGGACTAAGGCGAAGGATGAACAGTCATTGCGTATGGTACCTATCATGGGAACAGGACTAGGGTGAAGGATGAACAATCACTTGTATGGCACCTACCATGGATATTGGACTAAGGTGAAGGATGAACAGTCATTGGGTATGGTACCTACCATGGGAACAGGACTAAGGTAAAGGATGAACAATCACTCGTATGGCATCTACTATAGGTACAGGACTGAGATGAAGTATTACCATGGGTAAAGGACTAAGGTAGAAGATGGACAGTGACCCTCTCTACTGGTCCGGTGGTATGTGTCACATAATGGTAAATGCTGTCTCAACTGGTCAGGTGTTGTATGTCACATGTTGGTAAACGCTGCCTCTACTGGTCAGGTGTTGTATGTGTCACATGATGGTAAACGCTGCCTCTACTGGTCCGGTGGTGTGTGTCACATGATGGTAAACGCTGCCTCTACTGGTCAGGTGGTGTGTGTCACATGATGGTAAACGCTGCCTCTACTGGTCTGGTGGTATGTGTCACATGATGGTAAACGCTGCCTCTACTGGTCCGGTGGTGTATGTCACATGATGGTAAACGCTGTCTCTACTGGTCCGGTGGTATGCGTCACATGATGGTAAACGCTGCCTCTACTGGTCAGGTGTTGTTTGTCAAATGATGGTTATTGATGCCTCTACTGGTCTGGTTGTATGTGTCACATAATGGTAAATGCTGTCTCCACTGGTCCGGTGTTGTATGTCACATGATGGTAAATGCTGTCTCTACTGGTCAGGTAATGGTGTCTCTACTGGTCCGGTGGTATGTGTCACATGATGGTAAATGCTGCCTCTACTGGTCAGGTGTTGTATGTCACATAGTGGTAAATGCTGTCTCTACTGGTCAGGTGTTTTATGTCACATGATGGTAAATGCTGTCTCTACTGGTCCGGTGGTATGTGTCACATGATGGTAAATGCTGTCTCTACTGGTCAGGTGTTGTATGTCACATGATGGTAAATGCTGTCTCTACTGGTCAGGTGTTGTATGTCACATGATGGTAAATGCTGTCTCTACTGGTCAGGTGTTGTATGTCACATGATGGTAAATGCTGTCTCTACTGGTCAGGTGTTGTATGTCACATGATGGTAAATGCTCTCACTAAGGGTCAGGGGTTGTATGTCAAGTGATAGTAAAGTCTCTACTGGTCCGGTGTTGTATGTCACATGATGGTAAATGCTGTCTCTACTGGTCAGGTGTTGTATGTGTCACATGATGGTAAATGCTGCCTCTACTGGTCAGGTGTTGTATGTCACATGATGGTAAATGCTGTCTCTACTGGTCCGGTGTTGTATGTCACATGATGGTAAAGTCTCTACTGGTCCGGTGTTGTATGTCACAAGATTGTAAATGATGACTCTAAGGGTCAGGTGTTGTATGTCTCATGATGGTAAACGCTGCCTCTACTGGTCAGGTGTTGTATGTCACATGATGGTAAATGCTGCCTCTACTGGTCAGGTGTTGTATGTCACATGATGGTAAATGCTGTCTCTACTGGTAAGCTGTTGTATGTCACATGATGGTAAATGCTGCCTCTACTGGTCAGGTGTTGTATGTCACATGATGGCAAATGCTGTCTCTACTGGGCAGGTGTTGTATGTCACATGATGGTAAATGCTGTCTCTACTGGTCAGGTGTTGTATGTGTCACATGATGGTAAACGCTGCCTCTACTGGTCCGGTGGTATGTGTCACATGATGGTAAATGCTGCCTCTACTGGTCCGGTGTTGTATGTCACATGATGGTAAATGCTGTCTCTACTGGTCAGGTGTTGTATGTCACATGATGGTAAATGCTGTCTCTACTGGTCCGGTGTTGTATGTCAAATAATGGTAAATGCTGCCTCTACTGGTCAGGTGTTGTATGTCACATGATGGTAAATGCTGTCTCTACTGGTCCGGTGTTGTATGTCACATAATGGTAAATGCTGCCTCTACTGGTCAGGTGTTGTATGTCACATGATGGTAAATGCTGTCTCTACTGGTCAGGTGTTTTATGTCACATGATGGTAAAGTCTCTACTGTTCAGGTGTTGTATGTCACATGATGGTAAATGCTGCCTCTACTGGTCAGGTGTTGTATGTCACATGATGGTAAATGCTGACTCTACTGGTCAGGTGTTGTATGTCACATGATGGTAAATGCTGACTCTACTGGTCAGGTGTTGTATGTGACATGATGGTAAATGCTGTCTCTACTGGTCCGGTGTTGTATGTCACATAATGGTAAATGCTGCCTCTTAGGGTCAGGTGTTGTATGTCACATGATGGTAAATGCTGTCTCTTCTGGTCTGGTGTTTTATGTCACTTGTTGGTTAAGTCTCTACTGTTCAGGTGTTGTATGTCACATGATGGTAAATGCTGCCTCTACTGGTCAGGTGTTGTATGTCACATGATGGTAAATGCTGCCTCTACTGGTCAGGTGTTGTATGTCACATGATGGTAAATGCTGCCTCTACTGGTCAGGTGTTGTATGTCACATGATGGCAAAGTCTCTACTGGTCAGGTGTTGTATGTCACATGATGGTAAATGCTGCCTCTACTGGTCAGGTGTTGTATGTCACATGATGGCAAAGTCTCTACTGGTCAGGTGTTGTATGTCACATGATGGTAAAGTCTCTACTGGTCAGGTGTTGTATGTCACATGATGGTAAACGCTGCCTCTACTGGTCAGGTGTTGTATATCACATGATGGTAAATGCTGTCTCTACTGGTCCGGTGTTGTATGTCACATGATGGTAAATGCTGTCTCTACTGGTCAGGTGTTGTATGTCACATAATGGTAAATGCTGTCTCTACTGGTCAGGTGTTGTATGTCACATGATGGTAAATGCTGTCTCTACTGGTCAGGTGTTGTATGTCTCAAGATGTAAAATGCTGTCTCTACTGGGCAGGTGTTGTATGTCACATGATGGTAAATGCTGTCTCTACTGGTCAGGTGTTGTATGTCACATGATGGTAAATGCTGTCTCTACTGGTCAGGTGTTGTATGTCACATAATGGTAAACACTACCTCTACTGATCACATGATCGAGCCCATCCTCCACATCTTACCTTAGGCCAGCGGTGGACTCCTTCAGTTTGCTCACACTTGGGGATACTGGATCCATCAGCCCTAGATCCTTTACAGGTGTGATGGGGCGTGGGATCCTACTTTTCGCATACTCCTCTTTCCTCATGTACAATGCTTTCTCTTTTGCGATTTTTCTGGGCACGGAGTCATCCAGCTCGTGCGTGTCTTCTTCAGAGCCAGTTGTGGACAAGGTCTCAGATGTTCTTCTCCGGTCTTCACTGGACGAAGCAGATGATGAACCTGCTGAAGCCAATCGCTGTAGTCGGATCTGCCGTTTCTCCATCACGAGGCGAGCCAGGTCCAGTTGTTTGGTTCTCTTCTGGAACCTCTCTTTGGCAGAGTTAGACATAGACCTATCTGACCCTGTGTCTTCCTCTGATAGGAATATAGGGATGCGACTTCTAAAGCGCCCCCCAGCAGCCCGGGTGGGAGTCTTGCTGGTGCCAGTTTCTTTAAGGCGATGGGTGGAAAGCACAATCTTTTCCTGCTCGGTATCTCCATTCATAATGTCTCCTGCAGATCTGCTACTTACATTAGCCGCTGGCAGGTCCAGCTGAAGTTCTGCGGCCACTTCCACATGACTTTCTGATGGTGCATAGAGGTCAACCTCAGCGATTCCCAATGGAGAGGTAACTGCGCCCCTTGGCCTCGGCACATCACACTCCTCACCTTCCTCTATAATTGCCTCCTCAAACTGCCCTGGACCCGGATGTTCCTCCAATCTCATCAGCTGCCCAGTGGAAGACATGACATTTAAGTGTGTTTTTTCAGCAATGTGAATAAATGTGCGCTCAACTTTGGTAAAGGGGGAGGAGGTGGTGGCGGTGGCAGCAGCAATGCAAGGTGGTTTTGGTTCTGATTTAAGGATGGAAGATAAAGTACCTGGTTCAGACACATCCAGCTGACTGCCTGTGGGCTGGGGCTTCTCTCCTTGAGGTGTCAATGCAGCAAGAGTTCCCAGGTCAAGCTCTGGCATGAGTTCATTGGTGACTGGTGACTTCTTCATGTCTCCAGGAGAAAACAGCACTAAGGTCTTTGAGCCTTCCTCCAGCTCCAGGTCCACCTCAGCGGTGGAGGCTCTTCCTCGGGAGTCCTTCTGGTCATCTGCCAGTAATGTAGAAGGAGCCCCTTCCTGGCTCCTCTCTGTACTCTTCTGACTCACTTCGCTGCTGGACCCACTTTGCAGATCTATGTCCTCCCCTAGGAGCTCAGCCTCCTCTTCCTCTGTCTCCTCTTCTGTTTCTTCGTCCCGTGGACATCGACCATTGATGATGATGTGAGGTTCTGGAGCATGCACAGCTGGCAGGACCACACTAGAAAAGTCCACCTTCTTCATCCTGTGCGGGACACGCAGCAATTCTTTGCTATCTGATATGTCTTTCTTAAAGTCTTGATAAGACAAGCTTAAAGGCACCACCTTGGGCATTCCATTCAATTCAAAGTGCTTCAGGTTGAGGACCTAGGAGATATAGAAATACCAATCACTAAAGGAATATGGTCACTGCAGAAAGGAGGTTAACACATCTTACAAAAGCCTCATGAAAGAGGGAACCATCAAAGAAAGACCCCACCCCATGAAAGAAGGGACCCAAAGGAAGACTCCATCCCACAAAAGAGGGACCCAAAGGAAGACCTCCCTCCATGAGAGAGGGGACAGAAAATAAGACCCCACCCCACAAGAGAGGGTGCCCAATGGAAGACATCATCCCATAAGTGAGGGATCCTAAGGAAGACCCCATCCTATAAGAGAGGAGACCAAAATGAAGACCCCATCTCCAAAGATAGGAACTCAAAGGAAGACCTCATCCTATAAGAATGGGATCCAGGAGAAGACTGCATCCCCAAAGATATGAACTCAAAGGAAGACCTCATCCCATAAGAGTGGGATCCAGGGGAAGACTCTATTCCATAGGAGAGGGGACCCAAAAGAAAATACCCCATCCCATGAGATTAGAGACCCAAAGGAAGAACCCATCTCATAAGAGAGGGACCCAAAAGAAGACCACTTTCCATAAGAGACGGGACCCAAAAGAATACCCCATCAGATAATAGTGGGACCCAGAGGAAGACTCCATCCCATAAAAGAGGGTGCCCAAAGAAAGACCACAACCCATAAGAGAGGGGACCCAAAGGAAGACCCCATCAGATAATAGTGGTACCCAGAGGAAGACTCCATCCCATAAAAGAGGGTGTCCAAAGGAAGACCACAACCCATAAGAAAGGGGATCCAAAGGAAGAGCCCATCTCATAAAAGAGCAGACCCAGAGGAAGACTCCATCCCATAAAAGAGGGTGCCCAAAGGAAGACCACAACCCATAAGAAAGGGGATCCAAAGGAAGAACCCATCTCATAAAAGAGGGGACCCAAAGGAAGACCCCATTCCATGAAAGAGAAACCCAAAGGAAGATGTGACCCCATAAGAGAGGGTTCCCAATGGAAGACCTCATCCCATAAGGTAGGGACCCAAAGGAAGACCCTGTCCCATAAGAGAGGGACTCAAAGGAAGACCACACCCTGTAATGGAGGAACCTCCAAAGACAGACCACAACCCAAGAGAGAAGGGACCCAAAGGAAGACCCCACGCCATGAGAGAGGAACCCAAAGGAAGATGCAAGCCCATACGAGAGGGAACCCAAAGGAAGACTTAAACCCATAAGAGATGGGACCCAAAGGAAGACCCCAAACCATAAAAGAGGGGACCCAAAACACGACCACACCCAATAATAGAGGGACAAAAAGGTATAACCTACTCCAAATGAAAGGGAACCAAAGAAAGACCCCATCCTATAAGAGAGGAACCAAAAGGAAGACCCCACCCCACAAGAGAGACCCACCCCATTCCTAACGAGAGTGGAAATAAAGGAAAGCTCCATCTCATAAGAGAGACCCACCCATCCCAAAAAGATATTCTGTTGAGGGGTAGAAACAACCTGTTTGGTACATACTGTATATACTGTAGTCAGCATGTATATATTGTAGTATATGTTAGATGCACTATGGTTAGACAAATTGGATATAACCTCCCTATATCTCCATACTCCACTTGGCCTCTTCCTGACACCCTATCATCTGCGGTGTTGCCCCCTATCTTCCATACTCCAGTTGCCCTTCTCCTAACTCCCCCATCCTCAGTGTCGCTCCCTATTTCTGATAGTCCAGTTGGCCTCTTCCTGCCCCCACTCCATCCAATCCCTATTTTCCATACTCAGGAAAAAAGATTGGTGCTGCGCACCGAAAAGCTAACCGGGGTGCTCTGTGCAAGGGCAATGGCTATAGTCCAATATATAGAAAATCCACAGATTTTCTTTAGAAGTGGCAGTATTCTTCCTTTTGTTTATTCTCCATCATGCCTCTTTTCTCTCCCTCTATCTAGGTTACCAGGTCTTTCCTTCTCTTACTTTGATCCTCCTGCCTTCTTCTTTTTTCCCTTTCTTCTACTTTTCTCAATTCCGCTCTCGTCTGCTCTTCGTCTTTCATTTTTCCTTTAAAGTTCAAGTTATTCCTGCCACAGTACGTTCCACTTGTAGGTCCCTGGGGAAGGCCTATCTTGGCCAAAACGTTAGACTGGCTTGTGGGCATATCTACCCTGTTATTGTGCTCACTGCATTTATATGGAGAGCTGATAACACACTATGTGAATCAATAAATCGCATTATCTACCACTACTAAAGGAGTGCCCTGGATTTTCTATATATTTTCCACACTCCACTTGGCCTCTTCCTGTCACCCACATCCACGGTGTCACCCGCTCACCCTCTGTGTATGAAGGATCTGTGGATAGATTCCTGTATGAACCCTCCGTGTATGAAGGATCTGTGTATAGATTCCTGTATGAACCCTCCGTGTATGAAGGATCTGTGTATAGATTCCTGTATGAACCCTCCGTGTATGAAGGATCTGTGTATAGATTCCTGTATGAACCCTCCATGTATGAAGGATCTGTGTATAGATTCCTGTATGAACCCTCCATGTATGAAGGATCTGTGTATAGATTCCTGTATGAACCCTCCGTGTATGAAGGATCTGTGTATAGATTCCTGTATGAACCCTCCGTGTATGAAGGATCTGTGTATAGATTTCCAGTATAAAAAAACCCCCCTCCCGTGTATGAAGGTCAGGATCTGTGTATAGATTCTGTATGAATACCCTCCATGTATGAAGGATCTGTGTATAGATTCCTGTATGAACCCTCCGTGTATGAAGGATCTGTGTATAGATTCCTGTATGAAGGATCTGTGTATAGATTCCTGTATGAACCCTCCATGTATGAAGGATCTGTGTATAGATTCCTGTATGAACCCTCCGTGTATGAAGGATCTGTGTATAGATTCCTGTATGAACCCTCCGTGTATGAAGGATCTGTGTATAGATTCCTGTAT
>JAODAL010027197.1:0-55351 GCA_025379985.1 Phyllomedusa bahiana
CGCCCCTGGCCGAAAGGGGGGGAAGCTGGAACCGGGAGGACTTTGGCAGCGACAGTGCCCTATAAAGAGCCCTACTTACCTCCTTGCAGGGAGGAGAGACCGAAAGAGGTGTGCGGCAGTGCCGAGCCACCGGAGACAGAGGGACGGAAGTCGCGGAGGCCGTGAGACATCCCGCGCTGAGTCAGAGACCGGGCCGCGGCGGTTGGTGACGGCCGGAGGAAGACCCATAAGCGGTGACGCTGGTGAGCAGACAGCGCCAAGACCTGAGGTTGCGGAGGGCGGGAGGAATCCCACGCCACACTGAGGATCGGGTGACAGCAGCTGGTGACGACCGGAGGTGAGAGGAACGTCCCTGTGAGACGTGTGGCAGAGTCGGTGAGCTGGAGAGGCCGAGTCCTGCAGCTGCAGAGGTCGGGAGGAATCCTGCGCTAACCCAGCGATCGGGCCGAGGCTCCTGGTGACGGCTGGAGGTGGTGAGCGAGACGGACCCCTGGGCAGTGTGGCCTGACGGCGGGCGGAGCGGCCGGAGAGAACGGAGGGGAGCTGCGTGTGGATCTGGCACTCTCCTGCAGTGGAGGACGGCCAGGGTGGAGGAGAGGTGACTGACCCTACAGTCGGAGGTCCGTGTCCCCGTGCGGACAGCCAGGTGGGAGAGTGGTGGAGGTGACGGCGGGGGATGGTCGCCTCCGAGATAGGAGCAGCTGCGGCGACGCTGCGCTAGTGGTGGTGGTGGCGGGCCTGTCGGCCATTTTGGCTCTGTGGGGCGTGACTCCCCCCATACTTAGGGGACAGAGACTGTAACAGCTGCCTGTAGTGTTGGGCGGGGACGCTTCTGTACTTCAAGGATACAGGAGTGGCGCCATTAACCTGCCTTTCATCCTGGGACTGAGATTTTGATCACCATGTCATTTGTCTCTTGGACTTGGGGAATCTGCAGGGACACTGCTGTGGAACGAGTCTCTATTGTTGGGACTGCATTACCTCTTATTATTTGCACAACAATAGTTGGTATTCCCATAAGCTTAAATTTTCCTTTCTGAACAGGAACACGTTTACAGGCTTTTGTCACTAGAGGGAGCCAGAGACCGGTTTCTGGCGTAGTTGGTAAAGTACACTTCTCACATTCTTTCATTTTTGCTGAGTCACTGTGACTCTGTAATATACAACGAAGTCACTAGTGATGATTTGCTTTCTTGACATGTGATACTTGAAGTTATTCCTGTTTCTCCTGACACCCTGTTCAACACTCTCTAACCCCTTCATCCCTCTGTAACGGAGGGATGGACAAATATCTGTCTAGATCTCAACCAAAAAGGAGCACCCGTCAGCACGCACCCTCACCTGCAGCAGAGACCCCTCTAAAATCTACCAGGGCTCCTAGTACATCAAAAGGGGCCACTAAGACTCCGAAAAACAAGGTCCTTAATATGTCTCAGGGTACTCCCCCCAAGGCGGCAGCAGACAATTCTGCCTCTCCGGGCTCCTTCCCAAGAAGCACGGCTGCTCATGACCCTGCCTCTCCATCGAGTTCGGCAGGGTAGTGAACCACTTACTATAGCCGCTATAGCCTAAGAGGTCTCCAGAATCCTAATGCCCATGATGGACAAACGCTTTGAGGTCCTACATACTTAAATCAATTCTGCGATGACGATGATTACAGCTAACACGCAGAAAATAGTGGAGCTTGAGAACAAAGTGACTTCTTGTGAAGTTACCACCTCTAATGTGGAGCAGTCACTCGCACAAGTTAGGGAAACTGAAGCGGCGTTAAGAGACCGGATCGAAGAACTGGAAAATCGTAGTAGGAGGAACAACCTCCGCTTTGTAGGGATCCCAGAATCTATCACGGGGGACGCCTTAATCACCTTTCTCACAGATAAACTTCCCAATGCTATGGAGATGGATGTGCCCACAGATAAATATGTCATTGAAAGGGCCCACAGGTTAGGACCGCAGAGGCAGGAAGGGGACCGAAATACGAGACCATGCCCGGTGATAGCAAAATACCTCAACTGGGCCATCAAGGAACAGGTGCTACGGGCTTATAGGAGGCGTGACACCCTCATGGTAGAGGGCAACAAGATTCTGCTGTTCCAAGATTTTTCTGCAAGTGTGGCCCAAAAAAGAAAGCTGTTCACCCCAGTGTGTAGACACCTTCATGCGCAGGCGATACGGTTTCAGCTCATGTATCCTGCAAAGTTGAGGGTGCAGACAGAGGGTTTGCAGCTAGTTTTCGAGGACCCAGCTCAAGCCAGGCGTCACTTCCACATTGAGGAGGGTTAGTTAGGAAAATAACGTTACACAGGGTAATAATGGATCTAGGGCTCTTTTGATCTACTGCTGCAATGCAGCTGCTGATTCAAGTTATTGTTACTTTAATTTAGAGGGCCAGATTTTGGTCCCGTGTGTTTTTGTTGTTTTTACCAATGTTATCTTTGATAAATGTATGTGCTCTGTTCTCCGGGTTCGCCCCCCCCCCAGGTTTGGCGGGGCTGGTAATCTCATGGTGCACATATGCAAAAACACAGTGGTGCCGTTAGTTATATAGTACTGGCTCAGTCTAAGCCTTCCAGGTGGAGCTTCCTCAATCTCCCCTATGAGCGTACGTCAATTATAAAAAAAAGGCATGGCATAAAACGAACTCACGTTATGTTTAATTTGCTTACTTTAATCCTTTTGCGTTTATAGCATGCATATTCAAACATTTGTAAACATGCTAATATTCATCACAGTATATGCACTTAAATTATGAGCCAGTACTTAGCTGTTGTGTTACAGTCTCAAATCATAGCAGTTCCATGGTGGAGATATTAATAGAGCTGGATGTTGACGAGCGCACAGCTTTAGTTGCGACGTTTCGGAAAAGACATTTTCCTTTCTCAGATGCCTGAGAAAGGAAAATGTCTTTTCCGAAACGTCGCATCTAAAGCTGTGCGCTCGTCAACATCCCGCTCTATTAATATCTCCACCATGGAACTGCTATAAGGATTTGAGACTGTAACACAACAGCTAAGTACTGGCTCATAATTTAAGTGCATATACTGTGATGAATATTAGCATGTTTACAAATGTTTGAATATGCATGCTATAAACGCAAAAGGATTAAAGTAAGCAAATGAAACATAACGTGAGTTCGTTTTATGCCAAACCTTTTTGTTATAATTGAAATCTCATGGTGCACCCCATCGCTCGCTGGGACGATGGGGACACTGCAATTTGAAAAAATCTACAGCTTACAAAACAGTTGAGTGGAGTAACATGACAGGTAGAGTAAACGGGGCGAGCATCTCAGAGGAGGGACCCTTTAAATTACTTACTTGGAATGTGGCAGGACTCAACACACCCATTAAGAGAAAGAAGGTGAGCGTTCATTTAAAACGCTTCAAGCCTGACATAATCCTGTTACAGGAAACTCACTGGAAGAGAGATAATTCAGTGGGTCTGCGCTGCCCTTGGCTGGAGTCCTGTCATATGGCCAATTATTCCTCTAAATCGAGGGGGGTGGCCATCTTATTTAGAAAGGGCCTGGACTATTTAGTAGAAGAAGAGATAGAGGATGAAGGGGGTAGATCTCTCCTGCTAAAAATACTGCTACAAGGTGTCTCGTACACACTGATTAATGTCTATGCCCCTAACTTGTCTAACACAAACTTCTTTGCCAAATTGAATTCTCTCATCTCATCTAGAGCAGACTCCAATGTCATCCTGGGAGGAGATTTTAACGCGATCCAGTGCCCCTTATTGGACAGGACGACATCCTCTCGCCCATTGTCTCCAGCCGCTAGAGACATATTGACTCTGGCGGACAATAATGCGCTTTGCGACCCCTGGCGTACTCTGAATATGGGCGCGAGAGAATTCACGTTCTACTCCTCGGTTCACAAAAGTTTTACTAGAATTGATTATTTTCTTATCTCCCTGGGGTTGTGGGAGTCAGTAGTGGATCCCACGGTTCATACTATAGCCATTTCGGATCACGCCCCAGTTACATTGTTAATCTTGCGTCCAAGGTCACAAATCAAGAGCAGGTTTTGGCGATTTCCGGGATACTTGCTACAATCTGAGGATTTTAAATCCTTTTTACAAGTACACTGGACTAACTACATAGATGATAATCTAGCACACATAGAAAACGCCCCTTTGTTCTGGGCTGCTGCAAAGGCGGTTATGAGGGGTCTAATCAATTATGTTGCAGGCAGGAGAAGGGAGACGCAAAACAAATTCGAAAAACTGCAGGCTACCTTACTGTTGGCGCAGAGGGAACTGGTAGTCACCCCATCTGCGGCTGCGGAAACAACATACAAAGAAGCCAAAACAGTTCTGGAATCCTTTGTGCAGAGTCAGGCGAACTGGCAAGTCAAAAACCACCAGAACAGATATTTTAGAGGGGCGTATCGGGATAGTCGGATGTTGGCACGATTGGTTAAAAAACAACACAGCCGCAAACCAGTGCTGACCCTGAGGGATCCCGCATCCGCAGCGCGACAAACAGCGCCAGAGGAGATCTCAAGAGTTCTTTGAGGATCTCTATAGAGCGCCGCCGACTGAGATGGATCAGATAGAGTCCTTTATGGCCACATATTCCCTTCCGGGCCTTAATGAGGAACAACAGGCATTTCTAGACGGTCCGTTCACAGAGGAACAGGTGAGGACAGCCATAGCATCGTCAGCCAGTGGAAAGTCGCCTGGGCCGTATGGCTACTTCATTGAATATTACAAGTTTTTATGATTTTAAATCACGACAGTATTTAATGGTCTATATAATGCAATATATCTAGATCAGATAGAAATGGTTTTATTCTCGTAGTCATGCACTATTCTACTCCTAAAACCGGGCAAGGACCAGGCCCTGGTACAAAACTACCGCCCAATAGCTTTACTCAACAGCGACTACAAATTTTTAACCAAAATCTTAGCATCCCGACTCCAAACCTTTCTTCCAAATATAGTGCACCCCGCCCAGGGGGGTTTTTGTGCAGGGACGCCAGGCAGTGAAAAATGTTCGGGCGGTGGTGGGGGCGACGGTGAGGGCTTCGGAGCCTTCCTCAGATATCCTGATGCTTCTGAGTTTAGATGCTGAAAAAGCATTCGACAGAGTTTCGTGGCCCTTTCTGTCCACCACTTTGTTAAAGAGGAACTTTGGTCCTATATTTTTAAATTTTGTCTCTTTCCAGGAGGGGTCATCTACTAGCCTTTTAGTTAATGGGCTACTCACTTCCCCGATAGACATGTTTAGAGGTACCAGACAGGGTTGTCCAATATCTCCATTGCTCTTTGATCTTGTGATAGATCTGCTGCTATATTGCCTAAAGCCAAGACACGCCATAGAGGGGAATCTGGAGGGTTCTCCGATCGTGGACATAGTGGCCTTTGCTGATGATGTACTGGTGATTTTGAAAAATCCGCGACATAACCTACAGGGGGTTATGCAGACACTGCGGGAGGCGGGATATCACATCAACTTTGACAAAACCAATGCAATGATACTTAAAAGGCCAGCAAAGCCCACATGGGCCCCACTCTACCCATTTAATTGGTGTACCAACAAGCTGCCCTATCTGGGAGTATCTATTTCGAGACTTCCCTCCAATTTATATAAAAATAATATTACTCCCTATATAACCTCGATGGAAGCACAACTGCACGCATGGAGGCAGCTCCCGCTGTCCTATGTGGGCAGGGGAAACCTTATTAAATTAGTGGAGTTTGCCAAACTGCTGTACCTCCTCCACTCTCTTCCACTTTATATTAGGCGTAAAGACGAGATACGCATAAATATGCTCTTTCGCCGCTTTATCTGGGGTGGTAAATGGCACAGGATCCCGCTGGTAATTTTGCAGCAGCCCAGGGACAACGGGGGTATTAATTTTCCAAATGTTTGAGCATATAATGTGGCCGCGCTGATCCGTCCGGCAGTGGACTGGTTACAAGGCACATCTACATACTAAGACAGAGCAATCCTTTGTGGGGAAGACCCGGCTAGCAAATCTTCTTCACCTTCCCTTCCATCAAATCCCAGAATTGATTCGGTCTAACCCACTGATATATTCAACATGGCGGGGGTGGCAAAAACTGAGGAGACTACTGGGATTGCATCCGCATGCTTCATTGTTTCACACTTTTATAGGTAACCCGGACTTTCAACACGGGGCTCCATATAAAGATTTCTACATGTGGGAGAGAGGGGGAGATATTGTCAGTTTATGATCTAATAGAAACTAAAACACGTAGGATTTTACGTCTAGAAGAACTAAAAGCGAGGTTCCCTGAGGCGGAGGTCTCCTTCTTCCCTTACTTAAGTGCTCAGAGTTATGTTTTGACATTGATTTTGCATTTTACACAGAAAGACTGGGACCCAATGTTATGCAAATTCTTGCTCAGGAGCACTGCGGGAAGGGGCCTGACTACTCGGTACTACAAAATCCTACATAGGCCACTTGATTTCTCGGAGTCAACGATGGCACTAACGAAGTGGGTGGGAGATGACCCTAGCCTGGAGGTACACACCTTACTCACGGCATTAGCCAATAGTCGCAAATTTCTGGCCTCAAGTAGATATTGGGAGATGTCTCTCCAGCTATATCACAGGGCTTATATTACACCAGTCAAGGGCCACCGCATGGGCATCTTCGAGAGCAGTAGTTGCTTCCGTTGTGGGGAGCTGGAGGCAGATATATTTCATAGTCTTTGGAGTTGCCCGGTGATGCAGGTCTTTTGGACGCAGGGGATGTCGTTTACAAGAACGCACCTGACGAATTATGTTCCCAATAATCCCCTATGGGCCATATTTGGCCACATAGACGCCCAGGTGACCCCATGTGAACCGGGGAGTAGAAAACTTCTATATATGATTTCAGCGGCAGGCGTAAAAACCATTTTGAACACATGGATACATGACTCTCCGCCCCCTTTTAGGATGTTTTTGGATAAATTGTCCTATATATTGAAAATGGATTGGGTAGAGGCCTCAGGTAAGAAGGAGACACATGTCGAAAAAATTTTTCAAGTCTGGGGCAGTTTTATTCCCTTGCTGCGCAGAGAATACAGGGGGGGGGGTTAGGGAGTGCTTTAATCATACCACATGGTTCCAGGAACAGCTGTTAATGGGAGAGCCGCCACTTTAGAAGGCGTTGTGACCTGACTCGCCCAAATGATGTCAATACCCAGTCATGACTTTAGCTTGCTTCCGGGGGCCCAGGATTCCAGTCCTAAACAGTGAAAAAAGATGTTGGTGGCAGATGGCGGAAATCATGCTGACTGACCACCCTATCGGGACCGGGGGGGGGGGGACTTGGAGAACGGAGCACCTATTGATGTGTGTTGTATTGATGTTTGTTTTATGTTTACCTAGGCCTGAAGCTGCATGTACTCTTTTTGTTCTTGCGACTTATGCCTTTTCCTTAGGGTGACAAACAGGGGTTGAGGATAAATTTGTGACTTTCAACTTGAATCACTATAGTACCAAGAAAATTCTACTCTACTATAGAATAGATTTAAATACATTTGGAAAGCTTGTCCAGCGGTAGGACGGCTGGGGCGAGGCATGTCTCTGGCTCTCTGGAGCAGACGTGAGATCGCAAAAAGAGGGCTCAGGCTAGTTTTTGTTTTAACTTGTTTTATTCTATAAATTTAAAAATGGTAATACAGAGTGTGTATGCCTTTAATCTCTGAACCTTTTGTTCTTTATATTCATCTACAAATTGCATTGTATAATCTCCAATTGCTTTGTACTTTGTGTTACTTAATAAAGATATTTAAAAGAAATAACCCAGATATTAGGGGTGTCATGGTTCGGTGTAGGAAATTCAAGATTCCCTTATTCGCGAACAATATCCTCCTTATCTTAATGGAATCTCACACTACTCTTCCTGCTCTCCATGCCCTCTTGGACCAATTTAGTAGACTTTCGGGATAGAAGATCAAAACATCTAAAACTGAAGTTCTTCCCATAAATCTCCCTCCTGATCTTTGTTGTTCTCCAAAGATTAACTTTCCCTACATATGGCAAGATCATTCCCTTAAATACCTGGGCACCCATGTAATAAGCCAATATGAATCCTTATATAAACGCCAATTTCCCCCCATTATTTATAGAACTTAAAAATATGCTTCAAAAAAGGCACTCGCTACCCATCTCTTTTTTTGGTAGGATCAACTCAGTCAAGATATCTATTCTACCTAAACTGTTTGAGACTCTTCCATTGGCGGTCCCTACGCATGAGCTGAGATGTCTTTTGGCCGCTATTCTACATTTTATATGGGCTCAGGATTGGCACAGGGATAGCTAAGGAGATTCTGACGACTAAGAGGCAGAAACTGGCTGTACCCAACCTTCTTTTCTATGATTGGACCTCCCATCTTTCACGCAGTACTCCGGGGATCGATATGGAGAAATTTTGGTTGGCTCCCACCCATCTCAACGCCTACCTCTGGCATTAGCAGCTCATTGGGCCCTATCAAAATTTACTTTACAAATTTATAACTACTGTAAAAATATGTTCCATCTAACCTCGCAATCATTGCCCATGAGATCCTTTCTTTGCACACCCCTTCTGCCAACAATCTCCTCCGGTTATTTTGCTGGACCATATCTGGGGAGGGATCTTTTTCTCTTTGTAGACATTGTGGACACAGAAACCAGAAGGTTGATTCCCTTTGACACGCTACAGGGAAGCCATGATCTCCCATTTAGGTCCAATTTTCATTATCTTCAATTCAGTCACTTTTTTTTCTCGTTTGATGGCACGAACACTATTTCTCCTCTGACACAGTTTGACTGCATATGTAAAGCAGGTACCTCAACAAAGGGTCTCATTTCTGCAATCTATTCTGCACTGGTTGATCCCCATCCAGATCAAAATCAGACCCACAATGGGGCGTGGCCTAGCCGTTGAGAGGATCAGAAGCGTGCTGCAGGAGCTCCCGCTGTTATAGGCCACTAAGGCCATGTCCCCACGGCACGGTTTTTCGGCCGGTTTTTCAGCCGGTTTGCGGTTTTTCAGACCGCCTGAAAAACCGGCCGAAAATGAGCACAATTGTGCTCTATGGAAAACCCGTGCAGCAGTCCCCACTGCACGGGTTTTCCGCCCGACGGTTTTGCCGCCGGCGGTCCGGCGGCAAAACATTGAACATGTTCATTCTTCTGTCCGGTTTCCGGACGGAATATGAACAATTCAATTGGAGGGGGGGAGGGCTTTTCTCCGCTCATCGCGGAGAAAAGCCGTCCCCGCCGCGGCCGTGGGGACGGCCACAAAACCGGACAATACTGGCCGGCTAACCGGCCGGTATTTGTCCACTGCCGTGTGAACGGCCCCTAAGACCGTACAATCCTGTTATATACTGCTCAAAACTATCCTGAACAAGGTCGGAGGGAGGCAGCTACATGCTGTGAAGGAGCCGTGCCTGGTCCTTGCAGTTGCGGAGGAATGTGGCTGTGGAAGCTGCGAGGACTTGGTCAGCTAGTTAAGCATGGGCCTGCTATCTTGGAGAGTGGGCACCACACACCGCACTTTCCTGCCAAGCAGCCTGCGGTGTCGGAGGGGCGGGAGGAACTGGAGGGACCTGACGAAGTCTACGGCGCAGCCGGTGGTTAGCTGGGACCCCGGAGTGAGGACACCTCTTCTCCCTGCTCACGTGCGCACGTCATACTCCTGCACGCGGTCCCGGCATCCTGCGGAGGTGTCACGGCTCCCTTTTCCATGCCGGGTGCAGCCGGCATAGCACAGCGAGGAGGGGGTTGCGGAAGGCGACGTTCCAAACAACGGGACTTGCAGCACAGCGGCAGTCCGGGTGTTTCCGTGCCCTTCTTACATTCTGGGGACCGTGAGTACCGCATTCCCACTATCTCCACCTGCCCTAGGACTACTGGAGAAGTCGCCATTTTTCCCTATTAACTGTGGGATTCCCGGCTCCATAGGCAATACCTCTTTTATATACCAAATCCTCTGCACTGTGAGTGCAAGTAACACGGGTCAGTTGAGGGGACACTTTATACTACCCTGCTTGGCCCTGTGGGGGTCAGTATCATCCCTCTCCCTGTGACGCCGCTAAAGTTTCCCGCAACACGTCAGAGCGGTGCCTCTATACTTCTATACTTTTATACTGCAACTGCAATACTTGGGACTTTGCTGCCCACCTGTGGCTTCTCAGTGCACTACAGCAGGAATAATCTTATAGTTGAAACACTTGGAGCCCATACCTCTGAATATCATGCGGACTCTGAATCAGTCAAATAAATATCCCACGTTGAGTGCTAGATTCCTTCTAATCAGAATTTAGTGCATCCCCCTACTTGTCGCCACTCTGTTTTCCACATATATAACTTCTTCAACACAGCAGTAACTCTCCTGCTACCTCTGTGATTTGTGTCGCCCCCATGTGTACATCTGGAATTAGAGGTTTCCTGGCCGTGTACTGACAGTGTGTGCTCCCAGACGGTCTGGCACCACATATCTTTATTGGTGTCTGCAACGCCAACGTATGACAGGTCACCTGTCATCCTGCTCAAGTGTTGAATATCCCCAGCGTATTAGTGTAATGTGAGATGGTGTCTTCTGTTTAAGCCAGGAAGTCCCCATTGTGCGTTGTATACCCAACTGTTCTATCTTCTCCCATCTGAGCAGACGGTGGCTGCCTCTGTTGTTGCTCGTGTATTGTCTCTTCTTATGGCCCCCACCAAACCTGCATCCAAGACTATGGAGAAACTGGACAAATTTTGGCGAACGTACGGCCCCTCTCAGGCAGGTGCCGATCCCGTACCAGATATGCAGACCGAACATGAACAAGAGGATTCGGATACGGAACCTCTGAGTCCGGAGACCATGAAAGTTCTAGCCACTATACACTTGTGTCAGGCTACCCTAACGTCTCGCATAGAAGAAATAAAAGTAGATATCTCCTTGCTCCGGCATGATGCTCAGAAAACACGTGAGCGGGTAACGGAGGGGGAAAATAGAGTCAGTACTCTAGAAGACCAAACCGTCCCTCTGTCCCGACGTATCGAGGAAGAAGAGAGGAATATCACCAAGCTGCATCAACACCTGGATGACCAGGAAAATAGACTGCGGAGATGTAACCTGCGCTTCATTGGCCTCCCAGAGGGCTCGGAGGGGTCTGTGCCTGAGTCCTTCCTGGAGAATATCCTTGTCTCCACCTATGGCAGAGATAAATTCTCGGTCATGTTTGCAGTCAAAAGGGCGCATAGGATTCTACCAAAACCGCCTCCACCTGGAGCACCTCCGCGCACATTTATAGCCAAGCTCCTAAATTATAGGGACAGAGACGCTGTTCTTCGGCTTTCTAGAGAGCAAGGCCCAATATCGATTGGCAGCTCAAAGGTGCTAGTCTATCCTGACTTCTCAGTGGAGGTCCAGAAGAAGAGGGCTCTGTTTCTTACTGCTAAACAAAAGCTACGGGAACGTAACTACAAATATGCAATGCTGTATCCGGCCAGACTGAAAGTTATTGCTGAAAACAAAACCTTTTTCTTTACCAGTGCCCAGGATACCATTGATTGGTTGACCACCAAATTGTGCGGCTAATTGACTGCCTATGCATGTACCTGTTTAACCATTTAACTCTCTGATCTCATTGCTGGGCCTCTCGCCCTGTTGGGTGCACACTATTTGTTTTTCATTGATCTCAGTCCGTTTAAGCTCTGTTATTATATTTGCTGTTTGAGGATAGTCTACACTACGGACTGGGGTGTACTCTCCCGCTGTGGCGGGAACCAGGGGACTACCTGGCTGCTTTTGATGGCCGCTGCTACGCACTTTTATAGTTAAACGCTTGTTTTTTTTTTTTTACTCGTTGTTGGGGAGTGTTTGGGGATCCAATGCTTTGTTAGTTTGGTCGCAAAGTAGGGTGGATAATGGGAATGTTTGGGGTGCTTTTTATACTCTCTTTTCGAGTAAATTATTCCTCAGTTGTTCTTTCAGCTCAAGGATATAGGATATGGGCGAGCTTGTTACCTTCTAGATACAGAACACGATCACCTTGTGTATATCTCATGTTGCAATCTTCAATATGGCGAATAACGTAATTTCTCTATTGACATGGAACATGCAGGGGTTAAATGACCAAATTAAGAGGGCCCTAGTTTTTAAGTACTTAAGAACGCGCAGATGTGATATCGTATGCCTTCAGGAGACTCATATGATACCAGATAAATTGCTACTGCTGGGTCGCCCTTGGATAGGCCGGTCTTGTCACTCAACATTCACAAATTGTGCCAGGGGATCTCCATCCTTATCAGTTGTACGGTTCGTTTTAGTCTGACTGGGGCGGTGGTAGATGACCTGGCTAGGTATGTTGTGCTGATCTGCTCCTTATTTCATGCCCCGTTTATTATAGTTGGTATATATGTTCCACCTCCATATTCTTCGGTGGTGATTAGAGAGGTCCTGGAGGTGCTTGCTTCACACCCTTCTGTGCCAAGTATTTGGCTTGGGAATTTTAACTGTACCTGGGAAAGGGGTTAACCCGTTGTCCCACCGTCAGGCCCCCCTCGGACCCCATCCCCTCTCTCTGCATTCACACTGATAGACTTTGGAATCGTGATGCTAGCGCTCTGGAACCCCAACGGCACGTCAATACCCCTGCTTCACCACGAAATTAAATCCCCTTGTGGGGTTGATCTCAGTTGGTTCACCTTTTTTGCCCCCCATTTTGTCGGGGTTTTACAATACTTGCTAGGCCGTTTTGCACCATGCCCAGGTATTTTGTCTTTAAGCTAGAAAATGCCCCCGAACTAAGGCGTGTGAACCCGTTTGGGTTGCAAATTCTACCTCCTGCACCATACTTCGACAAGTGGCGCGTA
The DNA here is from genome assembly GCA_025379985.1 of Phyllomedusa bahiana. NCBI lineage: Eukaryota > Metazoa > Chordata > Amphibia > Anura > Hylidae > Phyllomedusa > Phyllomedusa bahiana. Next base: position 12,818 of record JAODAL010027197.1, read on the forward strand.
TTTTTCCGGACAATGGGGGGTCAACATCGTGGCATTGAGGGGGGGATGCCTTCAAGGCACACGCGAGGGGTATTTTGACATCCGCTTTTTGTGACTTAAAGAGACCCCACCACAGCTTCGCTAGCAGGGAGAACGGAACGGAACTTCGTTACACCCGAGACCCCCCCATGAGAAAAAAATCCAAAAGATTTCAGGCCAAAATTGTATCATCTTCGTCATTCCAAGGCACAAAAAAAGCTTTTTTTAGTAGTCAGTCCACTTAAGCAGGGGGGAAAATTTTGGTGACCTTCTAGCAGCAGGCGCATGGGCCTCTGAGCCCCCCGAGACCCAGTTTAATGTTTGTGATGGGGTAGTCCCGTACCCTCTGGTTTTATCTTGTTTTTGTTTTAAATCATATTTTTTAAAATTTTTGTACTCCTCTAAAATCGCTTTTTTCAAAATTCTTAAAATTTAGGGCTACCGGGTCCGCGCTGGATTTCCCACTCTCGGTTAAAAATAACGGTTTATAGATAGTCCTACCCAGGGAGGAAAAAAAATTTAATTCCCTTTTCACTCTTTTAAACCTTTTCAAAAATCCCCGGGGAGTGTGGGCCCCCCCGATTTAAATTTAAGGGAAATATGGGGGGGACTCCTTGCCCCCTCGTTATTGGAATTTAATCCAAGACAGCCATGCGGGTTTTGGCGCTCCCCCCCTTCAATTATGGGCCATAAATTGCAGTCCCCCCCCAAAATGGTAAGGACCCTACGTTCTGGCTCTTTTTAAACCCATCCCCTTGCCCCCAAAACCACGTCAAGAAATTTGGCCCAAAATTACTTGCTAGGAGACTCAAAAGGGGCATCCTATCAAAAACCCCCTTTTCCCACGGGGATCCCAAAACGGGGTTTATCCCTGGGAAGTCCAGAAAAAAAATTCTAAGGGGCAGTTTACTAATTTAAAAGCCACTCATGACGAGGAAAGCTAAAGAATTTTTGTTTTTTTTAGACCGGGCTAAAGCCTTCGCCCTCGTTTGAATGGCCCTTTACCTTTTCCTTGCATTGGGGAAACAATTTGGGTTTTTGGGCCCCCCCTTTATAAATTGGATTCGGTTGTTTATATGGGAACCCCCTCTCCAGGGTAGCGGGAATGGGTTGGGGGTTTTAGAGCCTTTTTCTCTACATGTGGGACCCAGGGGGGGATGCCCAAATTTTCCCCCCGCTCTTCGCCCTGGGGGTGGAAACCCTTTGCAGTTAAGGGCAGGAAACGAATGCTCCATTAAAGGGCTATCGGCTTCTTCTATCTTTAGAAAAAATTTGCCCCATATGCTGATGGGCACTCCCCATGTAAACCCGGGGGACCCCCAAGAAATCTTTGAGTTTTTTACCTTGGGGGCCATTTGGGAAAATTTTGGGGTTCCCTTCCCAGGGTAAACCCTTTATCAATTGGGGGAAATCTAAAATTTTGCCGATTGACCCCCCCGTACCCCCGGGTGATGCGGTTTTATTCCCCCGTTTGGGTTTTGGGCCCCCTTTTCCCTTTTTATCTGGGTATAAAAGATATCCCGATCTGTCAGGTTTTTGAAACTCCAAAAAATTTTTTCCCCCTTGTGCGTTTTTTTGCAGAACAAAATTTTAAAAATTGAATAAACTTAATTCTTACAGGCGGCACGTTTAGGGCCCATTAAAAAAGACGCCCCTTACCAAAAATTTCTCTATTTTTACCTCAAGCCCCGGTGTACCTCCCCATTGGGGAAAATTGTTTGCCTTTGGACCTTGTACCTTTTATTTATATTGGGAGGGCGGGAGACACCGGGGTTTCAGCAAAAAATTTAACTTTCCCTTTGGGGTGAAGGGGGGGGGTGCCCTTCCCGGGTTTTAAAAATTTTTTTATTTTGGGAGGACCGATGTTGCATTTTTGGTAGGGGAAAGAGGAGAAAAATTAGGGTTTTAAACCTTGGTTGTTTTTCCCCATTTAAATTTGGGGAAAATTTAAAACCCCCCTTTTTTTGTGGCACTGCTTTTTGCAAGAGGTTTGGGGGGCGGGGACCCTTTTCCAAACCTGCGGGAGGCGCTCTTTGGGTTTTGGGAAAAGTACACTCTTGTACTACTTGAAGGTATTGATTTTTTTCGCCAATATGGGGACCGCAAACTTTTCCGGAAATTACTCCCAAAATGCCCCCGGGGGAGTGAGGTGGGGTGCGCAGGGGGTTTTGGTTAATTTCTCAAGTGTTTTTTCTAGCTCAGGATTCCAACCTTTCCCGGGGCTGCCAGGCGGGTTTTGGCCCCCCCTCCGGGCCCAAACTGTTTTCGTTTCTTAAGGGGAAACACGCGGTTACTTCACAGCTAGGCCATACCGGGGAAAGTGTTTAAAAAATTTTCCATTTCCGGGGTTGCTTACTCCCCTCCGACCCCCAAATAAATATCATTCTACGCCCTTCTTTCCTCGCGGGGTAGGGAGGGTCATTTGGTGGGCCTCAGGGGAAAGTGGGAGATGGACCTGGGCCCTATGACGGACGAACAATGGGAAGCATGTGTTTCCTACCAAAACTGGTTCTTCTAACCTGAATGATAGAATGACTCAGCTTTTTATCTTGCACATGTCTTACTACACCACAGCTAGGCTTAGTAAATTCAGGCAAGGGTACGCGGACGAATGTCCTAACTGTCACTTAACTTCGGGTACCTTCCTACACCTAATATGGTCTTGCCCAAAGGTGTTGGGCTTTTGGTCCCAAATCATCCAGTTTCTAAATGATAGGATGGGGTGCCCGATCCCACTTACCCCCACAGCCTGTTTGTTCGGACCTAAGCTGGATAGCTTGGGTTCTCGGTCAACATATATCTTCACAAGTGAGGTTCTTTACTACGCAAGGAAGGCTATTGCGTGAACATGGTTGGCGGCAAGACCCCCTTCGGTGTCCGAGTGGATGGGACTGATTAATGGCATGCTGCCGCATCAGAAATGGCTGCTTAACCCTAGAACGCATGACGTTAAAAATATACATATTAACGTCATGAGGGCCTTTTAGGCCCCCATGCACATAATATAGAAAAACACACTTAAATAACTTTCACAAGTTTATTTCAAAATTGCTCAATAAAATATGAATAGTGGACAACATTTTAATTATAATTTTTCACAGAAAACACTAAAAAATCTTTTTTTTTCCAAAATTTCACGCAAGACATGAAAACACACAAAAATGCATAGAAGTCTATAGCAAGCTATCTGCAGCTACATTTTTATTCTAACTTTCTTTTCTATTATATTAGTCTTCCAAACAATTCTGACAGTTTTTTTTTCAGAAGAGTGTTTCTTTGCAAACAGTTTCCTTACAAGTGGAACAATATCGCTCAGTTTTCCTCTCTATGTTTCTTGGACACATGAAACAATGCTTTCTTTTTTTCTTTCTCCTGGCTCTGGAATAATCTGAAACTGAAAACGCCACACCGTTTCATTGCTTCTTTAGTATGCTTTGGCAAGCATTTAAAGGTCGCTTCGCTCTATCATGTAGGCATTACAAGTTCATGACAAAGGTCCTTCAAGAATAAACGTCTCCTGCCCTTCCTCTGTGCATGAAATTCCAAAATGAGTTTCTGTATAAATAATGAATGAATTTAGGGCTGCTACAATCAAGCATATTTAAAAATAGTAACTACAGGCCATCGTTTTGTTTGCCTCTTACACAAATATTCTCCCACCATCTCATCCATTTTTATCTACACACCTTTTGTTGCATTGTAATTTGCGGGATGATTTCTGGTTTCAATTTTTGGTTATTGCTGTCAACACTGCAATGGGTGATGCATGGTACTGAGTAAAATTACAGATTTCTCCTTCTTCGCCTTGTAAGATACCAAAGTCGTTTTTTATTGAACCCCAAAGACACCCCTATAAAGTGCTCGCTGACGATTGTGTTTGAGTGCTGCTGGAATTTTTGTCTGTTTTGTTTTTATAGTACCAACAAGTGTAATAGCTTTTCCAAGCAGAAAATTTTGCCTAGTTCAACATTGGTGAAATAATTGTCCATGGTGATGTTTCTACCTGAATTTGAATATTGGAACAGCAAGAGTTTTGACTTTTTTCAGATCCCAGATCCTTCTGTACTGGTGCACCAACCTCTTTGCCACAGTAGATTACGCCATTTATGCCATAATAATATGCAGAATCACACATCCAGAAGATTTTTATTCCGTACTTAGCTGGCTTGCTGGGCATGTATTGTATGAATTTGCAGCGTCCTCTGAACGGTACAAGTTGCTCATCTACAGTTACATTAGTACTAGGATTGTAAAGTTTTGTGCAATTTTTGATAAATAGTTCCGATATAACTGATAGGGGCTAATTTGTCTGTTTCAAAAACCTCGCTGCACGAGTTTGCTTATCATCAAAGCGAATGATTCTTCTAATTTCCTCATATCTGCCCACTGACATTGTCGCCTTATAGTGTGGATCAGAAAGTAGGAAAAAGTCCAATATATGCATAAAGTTCCTCTTTTGAGATATTTTTCCAGGACTTATTTTTTGCAGAAGCGATACGTCTTCCTTCTAGGTTTGAACATAAAAAGGACCTCTTTTGCAATATTGTCAGAAAAATAAGTACAAAAATACATCTTTTAGGGGTAAAGTAACTGGACTCTTCCCACAGCTCCTTGAGCCTGTCTCACAATATTGTGTATTGGAGTACGTCCGACTAATGTAGGATTACGGGCCCAAAAAACATTCGTTTTGGGTGTTCTACTTATCACTTCTTGAGGAAACCACTAGATTCACTTCTTCATCATCAGAAAGAATCACTGGATGAGGATGTTTGATTAGCTGGTGGCAGATATTCTTCATCAGACAAAGATAGTTCACTTTCGTCATCGCTTTGAAACATAAACGCTTCAATCTCTTTGGGCAGTCAGACACTTGGAGGAAGACTGTGCCATTGCTGACTAATGTTTAAAATGAAACAGATTTCCTCTCAACAGCTTACATTATCACAGGTCCTTCAGCAATTAGCTCACAGTGTATACTGTCCTCAGTACTCTATATACACGCTCATTACTGTGTTCAGAGGACATGAGGGGATGTCATTTGGCCTTATCACTCCCTCCAAAAAAACACATGACATCCTCACAAGTTATTATCCACAAACCCTGGCCCCTCCACCAGCATTTCTGAGTACAAATAAAGTAACTTGAGACACAAACACTTCTGAGAACAATGATAAAAACAGCGGGGCCTAAAAGGCCCCCAATTTGTACAGATGTAGTTTTCCAAAAAAGCATTGTTACACCATAATGCCTATGAAAAAAAAATTATATGAACAACTGGATATTTTCAACAATGACATACTTTGAGGAATTTCCCGGAGTTCAAAATTCTAACTAAAGTAATTTTGCAGATAATAGCAAAAATGTAAGCATGGGGGCCTAAAAGGCCCCCAATATGCGTTCTAGGGTTAAACGTAGGAATAAAGAGGACAAATTTGATAGGATATGGGGAAGATGATTGAGCTCCCCTGGCACGGTGGGTCGGTTAGGGGCCTTAAATTACGATGGTCCCCCGAGTCCCTAGGATGTGGTCGTCCCGGGCGTCGTCTTTTACGTGTACTCTGTTGGGTAACCTGTGCAAGGGTGTGAAACATACTTACCTGCTGGATCATTTGGCCTTTCTATTGGTTGAATATAGCTCGCCTTAACAACTGAGATAACAATAGTGTTCTGTTCACGCTTTTTATCCTGTTGGTATTTATTCCCTGCTGGTTGTAGGGTAGGTTGGGTTCATTTTGTGTAAACTCTTGGGTACGTTCACATATAACTTTATGGTTTCTGTTGGAAGTCATGTAACTGCACATGTGTATTGCTATGTTATTGTCTGGCGATAACTGTTACGGAAGAGGCGGTTAGCCATAATGTGTAATGAATATGCTTATGTTCCTTTTATTGATCCTTCAAATAAAGTTTTATTTGTTAATAAAAAAAAAAACAGACTCACAAATATATGGACAAGTATGAATCCTACCTTACTCTACCTGGCAGGTTATCTGGAGAGCAACAGCTAAATCTTCAACTTGCATCACCCATAAAGAAAACTTATATAAGGTCCTTCTTTTCTTGTACCATACTCCAGACATCCTGCACAAATGGAACCCTAGGCTAACTCCCCCATACCATTTTGGCTGCAGGTGAAGGACCTTGTCGAAAGATTCTGGGTTTCAAGACTCCATTAGATCCTTTGGTTTATTTGCTAAACGGACCAGTGAAAAACCTAACCAAAGCCAATCTTATGTTACATATCCTTACAGATGTCTGATTTCTGCAAGATGGCAACAGTCCTTTCCCCCGGATATATTAGATTTGATTCAAAGGGTTAGGGAAACTTAACGAATGGAACACTTGACAGCTTCCTTGCACAATCACCTGGTTATATTTAGTAAGACTTGGTCTGTTTGGGACTCGTACTGGATTCTTAATCCATCATGATTCCTGATTTTTCTTGATTTAATTTAGTACAGATTCCTCCCCTACCCTCCACCCCCTTTTCATATGTTTAGTTCCTTAGGTTATAATGAGTCCTCTAATCTTGAAATCACTTTAAGGAATCCATAATTTGTTTTAAAAAAAAACTTTATTTCAAAGTTACAGTATCTCTGATACATTGTTATATTTTCTGAATGTCTGTGTTTTGTTGAAAAAATGCAATAAATTTCAATTGCAAACAGAAAAAGAATAGGGTTCTATTTATGACATTACTTAACTCCCATAGCACATGGGGGTGTATCAGGATCTGGTGATTTGTCTATTTTAATCTTCTTAAGACACAGCTGCATTTCTTCCTGGGCTAGACAAGAAATATTTAAGATGGAGTTTACCTTATCCCTCTGCTCATCAACATAAAGGTCATTTTCCTTGGTAAATTCAGTGGAGAAAAAATTGTTTAACAGGTTTACTTTCTCCTCATTGCCCTCCACAAAACCTCCCTTGCTACTTTTCAATGGGCCAAGATTTTCTGTTTTAATCTTTTTGCTATTTACATAGTTAAAAACTATTTTGTGGTTAGTATTACTTTGTATGGCAATATGTCTTTCTGTCTCCAGAAAGGGATTCTTTACTGTAAGAGCAGTGAGTCTATGGAACTCTCTGCCAGAGGAACTTGTCCTGGTAAATTCACTAACAGAGTTCAAAAAGGGTCTGAATGCATTTCTAGAGTGTAATAATAATATAACAAAATGCTGGTCCATGCCCTCGTCATCTCCCGCCTAGACTACTGCAACATCCTTCTCAGTGGCATCCCAGCTAGCACCCTTGCTCCCCTCCAAACCATCCTTAACTCTGCTGCCCGTCTGATTCACCTCTCTCCTCGCTACTCCCCTGCTACTCCCCTCTGCCGATCCCTTCATTGGCTACCCATTGCCCATCGAATCCAGTTCAAGCTAGCAACTTTGACCTACAAGGCGCTACATAACCTCTCCCCTTCATATATCTCTGCCTTAATCTCTAAATACCTCCCCTCACGCAACCTACGCTCCTCACAGGACCTTCTCCTTTGCTCTCCTCTTATCATCTCCTCACATAACCTTAGTCTCCTAGACTTCTCTCGTGCTTCCCCCACACTTTTGAACTCACTGCCCCAACCCCTAAGACTCTCCCCCTCTCTCACCGGCTTCAAACGTAACCTGAAAACCTACCTTTTAGGATTGCCTATAACCAACAAAAACCTGTTCCCTCCTCCGCCCCACAAACATTCTCCCCCCTCACCTTTTTCTCTTCACCCCTCCCGTAGTTGTAACCCTCACGGCAGGACCCTTTTCCCTCGTACCATTTCTTATCACTTTTTGTCACTTTGAAATTGTCTGCCAATGTTATTTATGTCCCCCCCTGAAATGTCGCCCCCGGGAATAAGGGCGCCCAAAATAAACATAATAAAATAAAGTTAAGTGACTAGGATCGGAAAAGGGTCATTGATCCAGGGATTTATTCTGATTTCCAGATTGTAGTTGGGAAGGAATTGGTTCCCTTAAATGAGTACAGTTGGCTTATATCTCATGTGTTTGCCTTCCTCTTCATCAAAACTAGAGTTCAGTGGGATGAACTGGATGGCCTGTCTTTTTTCGGCCTCACAATCTATGCAACTTTTTTCTTTTATACTAGTCTCCATAGGGGAGTTGACTTCACTGTGCATTGTCTGTCACTCTCCATGTACTCGGCCAGGCATAGTGACTTCACAGACTATCAAAAGGCTTCCAGGTTTAATGGCCCCCCTCTACTCCCTCCTCTATCATCCCTTAGACCCCTTAACTAAAATAAAAGGGGGTTAATCACTCGACCGGAAAAAACCCCCAGTCCTGGCCAATAGAGCAGGATACCAGCTACAGCGCAAAGCTGGTTCCCTGCTTTTGAGCCCCCATGGTTGCATTGCTGTAAATATACAGCCGTTTGCGGGAGCCCTTTACTGACCATGAAGTATATGTAGGTTAAATATTGGGAAGTGGTTAAAGTAAAATATTTTTGCCTTACTGGGCTGGTGCTTGTTTTTAAAGCTGGGTTAAAACCAGTGTCGGACTGGGGGGTCTGGGGCCCACAGGGGATTTTGATTTGGGGGCCCCCCTACTGAAGAAAAATTACCCGGCCCCCCCCTCGACATAAACGCGCCCTTTTTCCCACAAAATACATGTGCAGAACCGAACTTATTTGTGTCAATTTCACACATTTTCAGTCTACATATCTAGACACAGGCTAAGTAGCTCCATCCATCCCCCCTTCCCCCCACATACAATTTATCCCCCTCCCCCCCCACAAAAACCCCCAATCCCCCCACATCAATACCCCTCCCCCCAAAAAATAGCTCCTCCACCCACATAAATATCCCCCCCCACCCACATACAATATCCCCTCCACCCCATAAAATACCCCCCTCCACCCACATAAAATACCCCCCCCCCCAACACAATACCCCCCTCCCCCCACATAAAATACCCCCCTCCACCCACTAAATATCCCCCTCCACCCACAAAAATACCCTCCCCCACAAAAATTTCCCCTCTTACCCAATAAATATCCTCTCCACCCACATACAATATCCCCCTCCACCCACATACAATTCCCCCCCCCCCAAATACAATATCCCCCTCCACCCACATACAATATCCCCCTCCCCCCACAACAATAACCCCCACCACCCACAAACAAAAACCCCCACCCCCCACAAACAAAAAACCCCCTCCACCCACATACAATACCCCCCCTCCCCCCCCACAAAAATATCCCCCCCACCACATACAATATCCCCCTCCACCCACATAAATTCCCCCCACCCAATACAATACCCCCCTCCCCCCATACAATATCCCCCTCCACGTTTCCCTTGGCCCCGCACCTCCCACCCCCCTAAAATAAAACCCAAGAAAGTAAAAGTAAACTCCTATCACGGGGTCATTCAGGAACATGTACTTTGGCATTATACGGCCCGATAAACCACAAACCACCATATAAACCACAAAAGGGGGTCAGACACCACTAGTCACATCACATTCAGTGAATACAGCACTGATCCAATTAAAGTAACATCCCCCCTGAAATCAGGTACTCCCCCGGGACGTCCATCTGAGGATCGTTCTCTTCTTTCATGAGTCTTCTTTTTCCCCTTTTTCCTTGCTCCGCCACACCGCCATGTACTTGTCCCGCCACAATTCACCCCTGCGAAATTAACACAAAAAACTTAGAATCCTAAATTTTCCAGCATCTCTTTATCTATTCCCCCTCGTAAAAATTCCAGGGGGGGAGAGCGGGTACAACCATAACTTAGGGCCCTGTATCCTAAGGGTTGGGAGGGTGGGGAAAGAAAAAACCCCCGGGAAATAAGCTAAAAAATTGGGCTGTGCTCCCTCAATTATATTACCAGGTAGGTAGACGACCCTAGGTAGGGGGCAAATAGGGAAGGCCCATCTGTAGGGGGTGTTTTTTCCCAGTTTTGGTAAGCTGTAGTATTAGGGGCCCCTTTATAGGCTGCAAAGGGAGTATCCGTTAGGGGTTCCCATGAAGTATATACAGGCAGTTAAGGCCCCCTTTGGATTTGAGGCATTAGGGTCTCCTTTAGGAGTATACGGTATTAGGGTCTCCTTTAGGTAGGTGCGGGAACATGCCCCCCCTCTTAAATACTGTTGTATCAGGGCCCCTTTATATTTAGGTAGCCAGGGCCCCCTTTTTAGTCGGGCCCCCCCCAGGGAGTCAAAGGGATCCCTTTTTGGATCAGGGGGCCCCCCCTTTATCAGGCCTCCCTGTAGGATCAGGCCCCCTTTAGGGACCAGGGTCCCCCCTTTTAGTCAGGGCCCCCTTGGTAGCCAGGGTCCCCCTTTGAGTCAGGGGCCCCCCTTTGGTAGCCAGGGGGGCCCTTTGTAGTCAGGGCCCCCCTTTTAAGGTAGCCAGGGGCCCCCCCTTTATCAGGCCCCCTTTAGGAGCCCGGGCCCCCCCTTTTAGTCAGGGGCCCCCCTTTTTACCAGGGACCCCTTTGTAGCCCGGGACCCCTTGTACCAGGGACCCCCTTGTAGCCAGGGGCCCCCTTTGTAGCCGGGACCCCCCTTGTAGCCAGGGACCCCCTTTAGGTAGCCCCCCCTTTAGGTAGTCAGGGGCCCCCTTTGGGACCAGGCCCCTTTTACTCGGGGCCCCTTTTTTTCAGGGGCCCTTTTGTAGCCGGGCCCTTTTTTTACCCGGGGCCCCCTTTTAGGTAGCCCGGGCCCCCTTGTTCAGGGGGCCCCCCTTTTAGCCAGCCCCCCCTTTTTAGGCAGGCCCCCCCTTTTAGGGAGCCAGGGGCCCCCCGTGGTAGTCAGGGGCCCCCGTAGTAGCCCGGCCCCTTTTGTAGTCAGGGCCCCCCTTTTACCCGGGCCCTCTTTGTAGCCAGGGTCCCCCTTGTACCAGGCCCCCCCTTGTAGCCAGGACCCCTTTTAGGTAGCCAGGGGCCCCGTAGGGAGCCATGGCCCCTGTAGGTAGCCGGACCCCTGTTCAGGGGGCCCCCTTTTGTACCAGGGGCCCCTTTTTTACCCGGGCCCCCCTTTGTACCAGGGGACCCCCCCTTTTGCCAGGGACCCCCCCGAGCCAGGGACCCCCCTTGTAACCAGGGACCCCCTGTAGTCAGAGCCCCCCCCTTTTAGCCGGGCCCCCCTTTAGCCAGGGCCCCCCCTTTATCAGGGGCCCCCCTTTTTGCCAGGGGAAACCCCCGTACCGGGACCCCTTGTAGCCCGGGACCCCCCGTAGTTAGAAAGGCCCCCCCTGTAGCCCGGGGCCCCCTGAGTCAGGCCCCCCCTTGGTTTTTGGGGCCCCCTTAGTCAAAACCCCCCCTTAGCCAGGGAAACCCCCTTTAGCCGGGACCCCCCGTACAAGCCCCCCCCCCGAGCCCGGGACCCTTTTTACCAGGGGCCCCTTGTAGCCAAAGGGGCCCCCCCGTAGCCCGGAACCCCCTTGTACCAGGGCCCTGTAGTCAAGCCCCCCCCCCCCCTTGTCCAGGGGGGCCCCCCGTATAGAGCCCCCCCTTGTACCAAGGACCCCCTGTAGTCAGAGCCCCCCCCTTTTTGGCCCGGGACCCCCTTAGTCAGAGCCCCCCCCCCCACCAAACCCCCCCGTAGCAGGCCCCCCCCCCTTTTAAGGGCCCCCCCCGGGGGACCCCCCCGTATCAGGGCCCCCCCTTTTAGCCAAAGGACCCCACCCCCCCCTTATCCCCCCCCCCCCCCCCCCCAAACCCCCCCCCAAAAACCCCCTTATCAACCCCCCCCCTTTTTCCCCCCAAAACCCCCATCACCCCCCCCTTTACCCCAACCCCCCCCACAGGGACCCCCCCCAAACAACCCCCCCCCCCCCTGACACCCCCCCCCCCCGAGCAGGGCCCCCCCCCCCCTGTAAAGGGTTTAAAGGGCCCCCCTTTAGGCCCCCCCAAAACCCCCTGTGCAGGCCCCCCCTTGTAGCCAAAAAGGGCCCCCTATAAAAAAACCCCCACCCCCCCCCCCAACCCCCCCCCCCGTACCGGGACCCCCCCCGAGTCAGGGACCCCCTTTTTAAACCCCGGGACCCCCCCCCCCCCCGTAGCCCGGGACCCCCCCTTTTCCCGGGAAAAAAACCCCTTTGGCCGGGGGTTTTGCCCCCGGCCCGGGCCCCCCCCCGGGGGCCCCCCCCGGTCCGGGGCGCCCTGCAAAGGGGGCCGGTGAAGGCTACCGCGGGCCCCCTACGTCAGCATAGGGGCCCGGGACCGGCAAGGGGTGAAGCCTAATGCCTTCGGCCTGCCCGGGAATCGCGGGGGCGCGCTAGTGGCGTGTGCCCTCCGCGCCCCCCGCGGGCAGCCCCGGGGGGGTCGGGACTTTGGGGCCCCCACCCCCCCCCGGCCCCCTGGGGGGGCCCCACCCCCTCCCGGGGGGGTTCCCCGGTCCCCCCCCCCCGGCCCAGTCCGAGCCTGGTTCAAACTGTTTTTTTTAAACTGCCCTCCAAACATGGCAGGTAAAAATCCTGACGCATACATTAATTAAGGCTGTGATAGATGCCGAATAGTTTTGTTTTTCACCTCAGACTAATAAGAGATCTATTAGCCCCTTAATGCTCCTTTCCAATGCTTAGTCACCTTTCCATGACTCAATTGCGGGGTGCCATGAGCAGGGTGTAATGTAAGATGACTAGAATTACGATAACATAGGCATTATGGGAAGGAAGCTGAACACTGTAGTGCCCTCTATTGGATGTAGCCGTCCTCAATTCACTTGTGACTCAATGAGTCTTAGAAAGCGAAAAGGATTCTTGCCAAGCTAGTATCACTCATCTGCATATAGCTGTTTCAGTGTTTTGCCCCTCATTAGTGCAGAGCAGAGCTTATTGGATGGCTGGGTGAGAGGCAATTAGTGGCTCAGAAAGGGTAATATCTTTCATGTGAGAGAGGCACCATGTCAGTTACGATATTCTTAAGTACTGCAATATATTGTACAAGCAATTACATATTCCCTAAGGGGACTAAAAATAAGTGTGAAGAAAATATTTTTTAAAAAGTAAAACATTTTAAAAAATTAATTGCAAAAATAAAAATGAACCTTTTATAATGTAAAAATAACAAGTTTAAAATATCTCCATACTAGAAATTATGTGGTCATCTTCCATCCTAGAAAAATGGAATAAAAAGTGTGACAAGAACAGTAAATCATTATGGTGAGTACCGCAGTTTAAGTACTTTGCCTGGGTCACTCTTCTCATTTAGTGGTTGTGGGTGTTTTTTGTTCAACACCTCAACGTCTGCAAGGTTTTTGACTTACAGAGGCATACCCACATCAGAGTTTTGCATACCTCATTCTGATGTGGGTTAGTTCCATCCTCTCCTCCCCAAATGGGATACAAGGGAGGATCTACTCAAAAGAATGAACTTGTTCATTCTTTTTTTTCTGCACCATTTTAAATTGTGGTGTGGAAAAACCATTCTGTAGTTCAAATGCATTGCTGTCTGTATGAGAATTTTTTATGAGAAAAAGTCCACTTTAAAATCCCCCATTAAAATCTGTTGTTTGAACATACCCTTAGACAGTATCTATAAATTTGCCTCTTTAAGTTGCATGTCAGAGTTTCAAATTCTGTTTCAGAAATGTAATTTCATGCTAATTTGAATTTTGGGAACATATTTTTAGTGGTTAGTAGCAACACATGTCGCTTTTAGCCATTGCTCTATTCCTCCCACAATCTGTTCAGTCAAGACAGTAAACTAATGACATAATTACTTCTTTTTCCTGCTTTTCCCCTTAAAAGAAAAATCTTTATGCAGAAAATTTGGAGCACTGTATGAAAAAGAGGGGCTTAGACTGCTTTAAAAACTACTTTTGGGAAATTATTATCATGAAATATTATACCTAGTAATAGCATGTGGTCAAGAAGGTAATTATTCACTTAAAGTGGCTTTTGAAAATATTAATAATGTATCCTGCAATTAAAACTGGAAAAATTAATTTGTCCCCTAGAAAGTGCACTATAGGAACCGAAACGTCAGACTACTAGGGTTTTGCTCATTGTATGATCAGAATTGTTTTTGAATTTTTTTTTATTTTCTTGGGCTGTATAATTGGTGGTAGTTTTCTTGTTATGAATTTTGTAGGTTATAGCTCAGTAGTCACCTCAGTATTTATAATAGCAGAGGGACTGCTATTTCCCTCACAGAATATAGTTGAAATTGTTACAGGTCCTAGTGCAAACTATTGATGGCTGCATGCTGAACTAAAACCCACTAGTGGCTGCCTATCTAATTTGGTCCTATATTATAAATGTGCCCTAGATATATAAAAAGTGACTCGCAGTTACACAAAAGGCCTCAAGATCAGACACCTTCACAGCAGTGAACCACTTCCTAAACCGAGAGACCCCATGTGCCACTTTGGGCATTGCTATCTTACATAGCTTCTACACCTCCTACTACATGGGTAACTAGTGCTCCTCCACCACTGAGTGAGAGTCCAGAGTCTAAGGCATGTTCTGTAGCAAGAAGAACTGTTCACAGCAGGAACAGTTGCGAGGTTTCAAGAAATGCTTAGAAAACAACCTGAAATTAAAAAAATATTAATACTAGATATGGGTGAATCGAAGCCGAAGTTTATGGTGATTCGAGGGAACAAAGCGTCTTTTTTTTTTTTTTTGTAAAATGGCCGCGAGCACATGGTGTTACATGGGGCTGAGTACTCTGGGAGGAATAAAGGAACACCCTCAATACATGTGCAGACATGAAGCCAATCAGCGACCGGTGTCTTCTGTGCCATCACAGCCCTATAAATACGGACGCCATCTTAAATCCTTACACTTCTCACTGTGTGTCCTGTCATAAGCATTTTGCTGCTGCTGCACTATATTGAACTTATTGTAAAACAAACTTGTTTTATCAGCGACTGAGGGGAAAGACAATCACAAGTGTGTGTCATTTGCACACTTGTTATTTAACCAGCGTTATTATTTTGTTTTAGTTTGTGGGGTATTCTCCCTAAAATCCAGAGTAGGTGTACTTCTGTCCCATATATGCCTCAATTACATCTGGTTGTTCTGTAATACCCAAGGCTTAATTTAACCCCTTGATTGTGGGTTAATTTGCACTAATATACAGGGTGTCTTTTTTTATTTTGTCCCATATACGCCTAAATTACATCTGATTTTTCTGTAGGGTATTTCATACCAAAGGCTTAATTTAACTTCTTGATTGTGGGGTAATTTGGACTAAAATACAGGGTGTCTGTATTTTTTGGTCCTATATACGCCTAAAATACATCTGATTTTTCTGTAGGGTATTTCATACCAAAGGCTTAATTTAACCTCTTGATTGTGGGGTAATTTGTACTAAAATACAGAGTGTCTATATTTTTTGGTCCTATTTACGCCTAAATTACATCTGGTTGTTCTGTAGGGTATTTCATTCTGTAGGGTATTTTTTTGATCAAACAGTATGTCAGACAGAGAGGTGGCAGGCCCTTCACATGCAAGTGGTAGTGGCACAAACGTTCCTGGAGCAGGCACAGGTCTCAGCACAGTAAGGGCACGTCGCAGCAGGGGTGACTCGTTGAGGCCAGAACTGCGGGTGTCATCTAGCAGCCGTGTGTTAACCAGCAACCCAAGGGTGCTTGATTGGTTGACTAGGTCATCCACTTCTTCCCAGATGACATCTGACAACCCCAGCCAAGAGTCTGTGGGAACATCAGACACAACCCTTAGTTGGCATTGCCCGGGAGCGGGTCAGCGACCCTCACCTGTCCTCAACCAGCCTCTGTCCCGTTCGGTTCCCTCAGCCAGAGATCTACTATGTGGTCTGGGCTCAGCGCCACTATACAGCGAGTACAAACCCTTTGAGGATAGTCAGCAGCTACTTGGCAGCGAAGAGGTGGGACAGACATTCGCTGCTTCTTGCAGTAGGCGGGAAAGTAGTGATGTGGAGAGTGACACAGGAGGTTGTGTTGCAAGCAGTCAAGCTCTGCATACTGGGACCGTTGAGCAGAATAGCAGTGACGGACAAACACAAATCGATGACAATGTAGCCGATCGCACTTGGGAGTCGGGTGCAGCAAGGGCTTCATCATCATCGTCAGAAGAAGAGGGTGTCAGCTTGCACGTCAGGCAGTGGCGCAGCCAGCAAGTCGGTAGTGTGACCGTGAGTCAGCAGGGTGGCAGTAGTGCGAGGTCGGAATTCATCGACCACCGGGTAGAAAACCCGCTTCGCAGGTCCAAGAAAGTAGCGGCACAGGGGCTCAGCGAGGCAGCGGTGGTAGTAGTCACGGTAAAATCACCTACTCGGTGGTGTGGCAGTTTTTTGCAAAGACACCAGAGGAGCCGAACATGTGTATATTTAGAATCTGTGGGCAGAAAGAGAAGCGTGACCAGGGAGCTAGCGTTGGCACCACGGCCCTTTGTCAACACATGCAGCGTCACCATCCAGTGGCCTGGGAGAAACATGCCTCAGATGTGGTGGTCCATCTGCCGCCGCAGCAACAGCAGCAGCTCCCAGTGGCATGCATGCCATTGCAGCCAGTCAAGGCTCCACCACCTCTGCCGAAGGGAGCTGTTTGTCTTTGCTATCATCTACCGGTCCAGATATTCCTGCTCCTCGCCACTCATGGCGCCAGCAGTCGTTCACCGAGGTGATTGCCAAGAGACAGCAGTATGCGTCCAACCATCTTATTGTGCAGAAGCTGACCGTGCTCCTAACCAATTTGTTGGTACTGCAGTCCCTCCCTTTCCATGTGGTGGACTCTGCACCATTCAGAGAACTAATGGCTTGTGCCGAACTGAGGTGGAAAGTCCCAAGCTGTAATTTCTTTTCGAAAAAGGCAGTACCAGCCCTGCACAAATATGTAGAACAGAAGGTGGGCCAGTCCTTTTTTGATGATCCAAGCGGACATGAGTACCTCCCTGTGTAATTTTGATGTCAGCCAGTGGCAGCTCATGCGTGACACCTGCCGTTTGCTCAGGCCCTTTGAGGAGGCCACGTTATTTGTGTCGCCAGGACTACAGGATGAATAATGTCATTCCACTGCTTCATGTCCTGGAACAGATGCTGCAAAATCTGTCTGGTCAGAGGACTGGGGACGTGGCGACTACATCTCACGGCCACGTGAGTCCGGTGGGGGCTGACCTGGAGGAGGGGGACATTGGAGCACAAGCAGTGTCTGGGGAAATGAGTGGTTTTTCTACTCAGGTGACAGGAGAGGAGGAACCAAGGGCGTCGGTAGGCAGCTTTGTTCGGGGCACAAGCCCCAAACAAAGCTGCCTGTGCCCCGAATCTCAGGCCACCGGCTACAGGCTGCAGGCCAGCAGCGCCGACAATCTATTGAGCTGTGTGTGTGCTCAGGATGGTTGCTAAATGCGGGAGGGAGGCAGGGCGACTGCAGGAGGTGACAGGAGCTCAGGAGGGAGGAGGGGGCGCCGGCTGCTAACACTGCCAGAGTCAGGAAGTTCCGGAGCACAGCACACTGTGCGGCAGTGAGAGGCTCCGCCCCCTGCTGTGATCTCTGCTCCGGAGCATCTCCTGCAGTTGCATTGTCCTGCCCTGTCTATGGCTTCAGCAGCAGCAGATCCCACAGGTACCCACATCCTGGAGGTCTCTAGTGAGTGAGGAGCCTCACTGCAGAGACCAGGACTACATAGTGTAATAGGAGGGAAACAGCAAAATCTTCATGAATGTGAACTGTACTGAGTCTGTCTGAGTGTGTGTGTGTGTGTCTGTGTGTGTCTGTGTGTGTGTGTGTCTGTGTGTGTGAGTGTGTGTCTGTGTGTGTGAGTGTGTGTCTGTGTGTGTGTCTGTGTGTCTGAGTGTGTGTCTGTGTGTGTGTGTGTGTCTGTGTGTGTGTCTGTGTGAGTGTGTGCCTGAGTGTGTGTCTGTGTGCCTGAGTGTGTCTGTGTGCCTGAGTGTGTGCCTGAGTGTGTGCCTGAGTGTGTGTCTGTGTGTGTGTGTGCCTGAGTGTGTCTGTGTGCCTGAGTGTGTGCCTGAGTGTGTGCCTGAGTGTGTGTCTGTGTGCCTGAGTGTGTGTCTGTGTGTGTGCCTGAGTGTGTGCCTGAGTGTGTGTCTGAGTGTGTGTCTGTGTGCCTGAGTGTGTGCCTGAGTGTGTGCCTGAGTGTGTGTCTGTGTGTGTGCCTGAGTGTGTGTCTGAGTGTGTGTCTGTGTGTCTGAGTGTGTGCCTGAGTGTGTGTCTGTGTGCCTGAGTGTGTGCCTGAGTGTGTGCCTGAGTGTGTGCCTGAGTGTGTGTCTGAGTGTGTGCCTGAGTGTGTGTCTGAGTGTGTGTCTGTGTGTCTGAGTGTGTGCCTGAGTGTGTGTCTGTGTGCCTGAGTGTGTGCCTGAGTGTGTGCCTGAGTGTGTGCCTGTGTGTGTGTCTGTGTGTGTGCCTGAGTGTGTGCCTGAGTGTCTGTCTGAGTGTGAGTGTGTGTCTGTCTGAGTGTGTGCCTGAATGTGTGTGTCTGAGTGTGTCTTTGTGTGTGTGTCTGAGTGTGTGTCTTTGTGTGTGTCTGAGTGTGAGTGTGTGTCTGAGTGTGTGTCTGAGTGTGTGTCTGAGTGTGTGTCTATCTGAGTGTGTGTGTGTGTGTGTGTGTGTCTGACCCTGTGTGTGTATGTGTCTGAATATATGTTCACACTGCGTAAATTGCGGGGCGCATTTCTCCGCGTATTTTGCTATTCAATACGCCAGACATGCACACCACAGTTACGGTAATTCATAGCTCTCCTAGAGAGCTATGGATTACATGTCGTATTGTATGCACAGGGGGAGCAGCGCGAGGTTCCAAAACACACAGCGTATTGCGGTGTGTACCATACTTGCCGCAATAAGCCATGTGAACATAGCCAAAGGGCCCGGGCCCCGGATGTCTTGGGACCCTAGCAACGCCCCTGGGAGGAGCAGGAGCATTCGGAGGAGGTAGAGGGAGATGAGGCAGATGACCCAAACACACCGTGGCAGTATACAGTCATGGCCAAAAGTTTTGAGAATGACACAAATATTATATTTTCACATGATCTGTTGCCCTCTGGTTTTTATGTGTGTTTGTCAGATGTTTTTATCACATACAGAAATACAAGTGCAATCATATTATGATTAACAAAAGCTTTTATTGACAGAATTCTTCAGGACCTCTGCAGTTCTCATTGGCATGCTATCAATCAACTTCTGGACCAAATCCTGACTGATAGCAGTCCATTCTTGCACATTCAAGGGCTTGCATTTTGTCAAATTTGTTGGTTTTGTTTGTCCACCCGTCTCTTGATGATTGACCACAAGTTCTCAAGGGGATTAAGATCTGGGGAGTTTCCAGGCCATGGCCCTAAAATCTCTATGTTTTGTTCCCTGAGCCATTTAGTTATCACCTTTGCTTTATGGCAAGGTGCTCCATCAGGGCTGGAAAAGGCATTGTTGTCACCAAAACTGCTCTTGGACGGTTGGGAGAAGTTGCTCTTGGGGGACATTTCTGGTACCATTCTTTATTCATGGATGTGTTTTTAGCAAGACTGTTAGAGAGCCGATTCCCTTTGGGCCCCTGAGAAGCAACCCCACACATAAATGGTTTCTGGATGCTTTACAGTTGGCATGAGAAAAGATGGTGGTATCGCTCACCTTGTCTTCTCCGAACAAGCTGTTTTCCAGATGTTCCAAACATTCGGAAAGGGGATTCATCTGAGAAAATGACTTTACCCCAGTCCTCAGAAGTCCACTCCCCTGTACCTTTGGCAGAAAATCAGTGTGTCCCTGATGTTTTTTTCTGGGGGGAGAAGAGGGTTCTTTTCTGCCCTCCTTGACACCAGGCCTTGCTCCATAGTCTCGCCTCACAGTGCATGCAGGGTGCACATCACCACACCTGCCTGCTGCCATTCCTGAGCAAGCTCTGCACTGCTGGTACCCGAATTCCGAAGCTAAAACACTTTTAAGAGACGGTCCTGGCGCTTGCTGGTCTTTCTTGGGCGCCCTGGAGCCTTTTTGGGCAACAATGGAACCTCTCTCCTTGAATTCCTTGATGATTGCGATAGATTGTTTTACTGAGGTGCAATCTTTTAGCTGCGATACCTTCCCTGTTAGGCCAGTTTTGTGCAGTGCAATGATGACTGCACGTGTTCTTTAGAGGGGTAACCATGGTTAAAAGAAGGGGAAACAATGATGCCAAGCACCAGCCTCCTTTTAAAGTGTCCAGTGGTGTGATTCTTACTTAATCATGACAAATTGATCTCCAGCCCTGCCCCTCATCAAAAACCCACCCCTGTGTTAATGGAGCAATCACTGAAACGATGTTAGCTGGTCCTTTTAAGGCAGGCCTTCAATGAAGTTGAAATGTGTTTTGGGGGAAAAAGTTCATTTTCTAGGCAATTATTGACTTTGCAATTAATTGCTGTTAAGCTGATCACTCTTTATAACATTCTGGAGTATATGCAAATTGCCATTATAAAACCTGATGCAGTAGACTTTGTAAAAATTAACATTTGTATCATTCTCAAAACTATTGGTCATGACTGTACAGTGGAGATGGACGCAGGGAGTCCCTCAGAGTCACTTGCGCAGATGGCCCGCAGCATGGTGATTTGCATGGTTAGTGACAGACGAATAGTCACCAGCCAGTAGAGGGATGACTTCTGGCTCTTCACCCTCTTGGACCCTCGCTGCCGGTCCATAATGGTGTCTTTTTTCCACCTGCCGATAGGGAGGAGAAACTCACGTACTATAGAGAAATCCTATGTAGTCAGTTGGCCGCTGCCTATGTGCGCCATCCATCCTCTGGCAGGTCTGACTGGGGGGTTTCTCATCGCTCATGTTCCACTGCCGCGGCTGCTGTGGGGAGGTGGGGGGTTTAGCAGCAGTAGCAGCTCCATCAACACCAGCCTAAGTCTGAAGTCGTTGATGAGCAGCTTTCTTCACCCACCTACTGAGGAGAGTACTCACCAAGAGCAGCAGCAGGTCCTGGAGCATACCCTGAACCAGCAAGTGGTGGCCTGCTTGGACAGCACTCTGCCACCCCTGGTAGAAGATCCGCTGGACTACTGGGCAGCCAAACTTGATGTGTACCGAAAACTTCCGATTTTGCAGTGGAGAAGCTGTCCTCCCCCGGCCCCTGTGTAGCATCAAAGCGGGTTTCAGTGCGGGGGGGGCCATCTTACCCCCAAGAGAACCCATTTGGGTCCCCCCAAAATTTGTGGAGGACTGACCTTTTTTAAAGATAAATTTCGGCGTGGTTTGGGCCAAAATTTTCCACCCCACCAATGCCTTAGGCATCAGTTTAGATCAGCCCATGACCCTCCCCAAAAATTTTGGGAAAAATTTAGTCTGGTTTTTTTGGGTTTAACCCGCCCCCAGCTACTATTTGAGCTTGGCCATTTCCTGTTGCCACACATCTGCCCCAACTGCTCCATCTGCCCCCAACCCATTTTACCGGGTGGTGAACTGTCATTCCCCCTTCCCCCCCCCCCCCCCGGCCGCCCTCTGGGGGGGGCCCACACAACTGACCCGATGGAAGACACCACCCCCAAATCTCTGGGCCCCCTTTGAGGGAAAAGGACTGGGAGAGGCAGATAGTTTGAGGGGGCCGCCGTGGTTGGGGGCAGGGGGTGGGGCCGGGGGGCCGAGGGGACTGGGGCTTCGGTTCCTTCCCTTTTTGTCCCTGGGAGGGGGGGCCCTCCCCCTGCCGCCTGCCCCGGGGTTGGTTCCCCCGGGCGGCCCGGGCGAAAAAAAGGGGAAAACAGTCCCAAACCAAAGAAAACCGCAACAGGGACCTCCGCCCCAACACCTCTCCCCGGGGGAGCCAGCCCCTCACCCCAAAGGGAAATGCCTGAAAAACCCCTCCCTTCCTCCCCCCCGGGGGCCTTTGGAGGAATCCCCCTTCAGATCCCGAATTGCCCCCCCCCGGGAGGATGGGCCTCCCCCCGGGGGCGCCCCCTGAGCTTTTCGCCCTCCTCTCCTTTCGGCCATCAAACAGGTTTCTCCATCTTCTGGCGAAGGAAATGAAAAGGCAATCTTGGAGACAAAAAGCGGCCCCCCGTGCAATTGACGCCTTTGATCTCCAATTCCGAGTCCCGCCAACTGGGAAAAATTTCAAGGTCGAAAAACAGCCCTGGTTTCCTCCTGCAGCCCATTTCTGGAGGGGGGGGGCCGGGCAACAACTTCAGCTCGTCTTTTAAACAGGACGCCCGGAAAACCCGGAGCGTCGTAACAACGTCCCGACAAAGGGGCTTACCTGAATCTGTCAAACCGGGCGACCAAATTTTCCCCAAAACCCTAACCCAAATTTTTCCCCAATTACATTTTGGGGCGCCCGGGAGGAGACTTTTATTGAGTTCGACAGGGCCCATAGAGCGCTTCGCCCCCAGAGGGGGATCCCCCCCCCGGACGCGAGCCCTTTCATATGCGGGAAACCAAAGGGGTTTCTTTATTTAAGGGGGAAACCTGATGCGAAAAAAACCCGTCTTTTTCAGCGCATTGAGTACAAGGGCCTTCATTTTAGCTTTTTTCCTGTTTTGTCCGCAAAGGCACCTTGGTATGAGGCTGCGCTAAAAGCCCCCCTGTCTTTTCCCTCCAAGCCCAAAAAAACCGTAAAAGGGGGGGTTTCCCCTTTTTTGCACTTCAGGTTTAACCTTCGGGGAGGAAACCCTCCCCTTTTTCGATCCATTGAGGATTTGCCCTTTTTTGCCTCCCCCTTGGACTTGCCGGGGGTGGAAATTTCCCCAAACTGGCCCCTCATTTTTTCCGTGGCCCTTTCGGTTCCCTTTCCCCCGACTGCAGGACAAAAAAAAGATGCGGCACCCCAGTGGGAAACTCGGCCCCAAGATCCCCGTGGGTCGCCGAGGCCCCTTTGGGGAAAAACCAAAACCCCCAAGGACCCCAAAAACACACCGTTGAGAATCGGTCTTATTCGGGCCGGGGACTTCCTATGTGTCAGGTTAACCTTTTGCCCAGGTTTATTCTGTTTGGGGGAAAAGGGTTTTCCCCCTTTTTTGTATCCCCAATCTTGTCTTTCTCTCATCCTTGGTCAAAAATCTGATTTTTTCTTAATGAGATATTTGTAAAAAAAGGGCTCCCTTTCCCTTTTTCCTAAGGGTTTTTCCCCCTATTGCTTTTTTATTGCATTTAATTTTTGCGGCCCCAGTCTCGGCTGGGGGGGTTTCCCCCTGGCTTTTCCCCTCCCCCCCCCCCTCCTTTGGGGTGTTTATCCTGCCCTGCCCCGGGAGCCCTTTTTCTTGACTCTTCCCGGCCTGGGATCTTTTTTGGGGGGGGGATGTGTGGGGGTTGGCCCCCCCCTCCCCCTTTTAAACTTTCTCCCCGTACCCCCGGGGAGGGCAGTATTCCTGTTTTATTCTATCCCCTTTCTTTTTCCCGTGGCAACGCAACCCTTTTTTTCCCCCCCCTTTTCCCCCTCAAACCCCTCCTTGCCCCCTCATGCTTAAATTATGGAAAAACCCCCCCGTATACCCTTGGGCCCTTGGGGTAAACCCCCTGGTGTGCTGCGGGTTTGATTTCTCCCGCTTGTTAGTTATTTGGGCCTCTTCCGTTAGGTGTTTTTTTTTTTTTTGTTTAATCATTTACAGTTTTTTTGGCTTGCGGGCTGAAACTTTTTGACTATAGGGGGGATCCCCCAAAAGTTGTACCTGGGACCCCCACATGACAATTTTTCGTCTCCCGCCCCTCAATGTGAAGGGACTTAACCCCCCCGAAAAACGCTCTCGGGGTTTATACCCCCTCCACAAGCAGAGTCAAAATTTGGGTCTTTCCCCAAAAGGCTCATCTCCCCCTCCCCCAAAATTTTCAGCCCTTTACCGTAATAGTTATTCCCTGCCTGGTCCCAAACCCCAGTACTCGCTGCAAAGGGTTTCCCGAGGGGGGTTGCTTTTATTTTCCCCTTTAAAACTCTGCCTTTCCGTTTTATACTCGTTTCGGGAGGGCCGATGCAAGGGGCCCGGTTCGTGAAAAATTGCCCTGAAAGGTCGGTTTACAAAACTTGCGAACTAAAACACCCAAAACATGGGGCCCCCTGTCTTTTTCGGGCTAAGACGCTGGAGGGCCCTTTTAAATTTTTCCCCAAGGGCCGATCGTGTTGGGGTGGTATTTGAACCTGGCGCTGAACCCAAATTTGGGGCACCTCACGGGGTCGGTCATCGGTCCCCTTTATCACCCCCAAAAATTTGAATTAAAAAGATATTGCATGAAATGCAGTTGGAAAGAGGGTGTGGGGGGAAAAATTTCACCCGCAAGAGCGGGATTACCCCTTTATTCCCCTCCACCCCAATTCCTAAAACCACGTATTGATTTTTTTTTCCCCCACTGTTCTTTTCCCTCCGTTGTTTTGGTGTCGCCCCCTTCAAATGGGCAAAATTCCCCCACTCGCCCAAATCCCCCAATTCACGGGTGATCGGCCGGGGCCAAAACCATCCCAAAACAGGTCTTTTCGTGGGGGGAACCAATTTGAGACCTCCTGGCAGAACTTCTTGCCTGCGGGATCTGCAAGCCCCACAACAGACACTTTCCCTAACCGCCCATCTGAACAAATCCTACTCCCCCTCCGATTCAGTGGGAAGCACTGAAGTGCCCTTCGAGGGGTTTTTGATAAAAACCAGGGCCCACGCCTAAAGGGAGAGGCTGCTGCCAAGGGGCTGGGGGGCCCATTGAACGTCTGATTTCCCCCGGAAAGGGGCCCAAAAGGGCCCCGGGGGTCTGGAGACAGATTTGAGAGCCATTATTCAACCCGTCCCCCGACACCCTTTAAAAACTCTTTACTACGGGAAATAAGAGATACAGACAATCGGGCTCCACTCATTCTATCCCTTTGGTGCAATAAGCCGGGAAATTCCGGGGCCCGGAAATAAAGGTTTAAAAGGGGCCCGCTTTTTTTTGGTTCCCCCTTAAAAGGACCTCGAGGGGGTTGGGTTGCCCCTTAACGGAGGACATTTTAAAAGTCTTCAGAATACTTTTCCCCAACTTTTCAATCTTCCCACCCCCCGGCCCCCCAAGGGGACTCGCTTCAGACTTATCTGCCCGGGGCCCTTGCTCTCCCTCCCCTCCGGGCCCAGACCCCTCTCCCTCCCTGGAGGATACCATTCCCCGAAGGGGAAAAACTGGCTGCAGCCATAAGATCAATAACCCCCCCGGGAAGAGCCCGGGGCCCGGGGCGGAAAATTACGGCTAGTTTTTCAAAACACTCCAGCCGGAAATTTAAACCCCCGCCCCTCTTCTTTGGGGGTTCAAATTTGGGCCCCCTTTTCCTCGGGGGGGGTCCCCCTTTGAACCCCGGGTTTTTTGTGGGCTCTTTTCGTAGTAATCCCGGGAAAAAGGGGGAAGGGGGCCCTCGCGATGCCAGAATTTCCCCCCCTATTTCCCTGTTTTAAATCGGATGCGAAACTTTCGCTTTGTTATTTTGGGGTTTTGTTTTTTTTGCTTCCTTACCCCCCAAATTTTTTACCCAGGGCCCGGGGGGGTTCGTTTCCCCTTCCCGGGAGGCGGGGGGAGACAATTTCTCTGAAACATTTTCCCTTTATGCATCATGTCCCCCCAAAACATTTCCCGTGTCCCTTTTTTCCCGTCCCTTTTGGCCGGGGAGAAGGCCTTTTGACAGTGTCCCCGTTTGGCCTTTTTAAAACGGGCCCCGGAGTCAAAGGTTTTGGGTCCCCGTAAGACGGGTGAGTGATGGGCCCCTTTTACGACTCCCCCCAGGCACAGGGCGAGTTAATGGGGTCTTGGGCTGCTCCCTTATCTATTGGAAATGGCACCCGGGGGGGGTTGGGCCTCCCCTCCCCCCTAAAAAAAACATTTTTGGGTTTGGAACACCTGCTAAAGGCCTGCGGAACATTCCCAGAGTGCAAGGGGTACAGAAACGGGTTGCTCCTTTTTAAATTCTCGCCTTTGCTGATATTTTTCTTTTTTTTACCTTGGAAAACCCCCCCTTTTTCCCTTCCCAAAAACACTTTTGGGGGGTATTTTGGGAAAAAAAGCCGATTTTTTAGTAATCCAAAATAAATTTGCAAAAGCTCCCCATGGGGTTCCACATTCCCCCAAGCCACCTGTCCTCCCCAAGGGCTGCCTTTCCCCCTTTCTTGGGGGGATTCCTCCCTTTCGGTTTCTGAAAAAACAATGTGCCCTCGAACCCAGACGGACTTTTGATTTAAATTGTGCTCTTTTAAAACTCTAGGTTTTTGGGGGGAATTTTTAAGTGGAAAAGGAAAGGGTTTTTTTTGTGGTTTGGACGTAACAACTATTTAAGAAATTTCCTGCCCCGTTATTTTTCCTGTTTAGGCGATTCCCCATCCTGCTCCCGGGGGTTTCCCCCCCCTTTTAAAACCCTTTGTAAATCAATGTCCGGTTTTTTATGGGCGTGGGGTAAAAAACCCCCGAAAAAGCTGGGTCCCCATTTTACTAGGCCCAAAATGGAGGGGAGGGCCCCGCTTTGCCTGCTTCCCCAAATTATTTTCCGGCTGCGATGGCGTGAGAAATTTTGGGTTGCTTCGGGAAAGTCCCGCAAATCTGGGTCCCCCCTTTTAATTTTTCAGTTTTGGTGCTCCTTCCGCAGCTCCTTCCCTGGTTACCACCTCCATTTTCTATCAAAAAGATGGGTCTCAAGGGCCCCACTGAAACGCTCAAACCTCGGTTCTTGCTCTTTGGTTTATATGCAATGGGCAAAGGGGGGGTGTTCACATGGGGGCCCGTGCACCCCCATTTGGGGAAACCCGGATTTTCCCGACTATTTTCTCCTCGGCCTTAGTCGTCTTTGGGGGGGCCTGAACTGCCTCCTCAGTCCCGACGGGTAATAAACCCCAGATGCTTTTTAGGGGTTACAGGCTTTTGGCCGGGCCATTGGGTTTCCCAACCCCGGGGGGCTGGCGAATTTCCCCTACTACCAAAAGTGTGTTTTTACTCTAAAAAGGGGAAACGGCCAAACCCCCTTTGGGGTTTTCGCCGCTCCCCCACCTTTTTGGGTTTTGGTGCCTTGGAAGTATTCGGAAAAAAGGGTCTTATCAGGGTTTTTTCAAATCTTTCTCAGTTTGGACATTTGTTTAAAAATTTCCCTTTCCAGCTCAGGTGGCAAAAGGAGTTTGGGTAGAAATTTTCTCGGGTGTTTAATGGTCTAAGGCATTTCAAAAAGGGCCCCTAGATCCTCGATATTTTTCCAGGGCCCCCGGGAAATTAAAATATAAAATTTAACAAACCCGGTTGGATCGAGGGGCCAGCACTGCTAAAAGTTTTTTTCCCCCCCCATCCCCGGCATTATGTTGGAGGTTTCAGGGGGTGAGAGGGGGGAAATAAAGGGCCCATATTTTTGGGGGGGGTGCCGGGGCTCTTCAGCCCTTCTGGGGGGGTTTAAATGTATCATTTACCAAAACACAGGGGGGTTTTTTTTTCCCCTTTTAAAAAGACCCCGCAACCCCTTTCTTTTTATTCGAAACCCCCCTAAACCCCTCTCCCCCCTTAAAACCCTTTTTCTGACTTTCCTATCCTTGCCCGGGCCCAAAATAGTTTCCCCCGACTCCCGGCCTCCCAAAGGTACCCCCCTACGGGGACGGACTTGGGTCCGGGGGAGGTTTCAAGTTTTCCAGCCTTGGAGGATTCCCAAAAATGACTCTCCAAACCAAAAGACATAGCCAATTTTTTCGCATTTGAAGGACCCCGGTTATATTCTGGGTTCCCGAGCCTATTCGACCTCTCCTGAGGGGTCGACTCCCGACCCGACAGAGGAGAGGGGGATTGGAGCCCGGGGCGGGGGGGGGGGGGGGGGGGGGGGAGCATCACGCTCCCAATCCAATTTTCACCCCGTGTGGGGGTGGGTTTTCAGTTGTTTTGGCCGCCCTTTTTTTCCTGCCCCTTTTTTTAAGTTTGTTTTTTTTTCCCCAAGTTAAGAAGTTTCCGCTTTTTTTAGGGGGGGGGGGGAAAAAAAAAGTCATGTATGTCATGGTTATTGCAAAGGGCAGCTAAAATATGTGATCACCCGGTTTAAATAAGAATTTCTGGCCCCGCTTGCCCCTTTTTATCTGTATTGATAAACCCCTTGCATGTTAATTTTAGACTGTAAACACATTAACCTTTTTAGTTAAAAGTTTTAATAAAGCTTTTAAAAGAAAATCTCATAACGGCAACCCCCTTTTTTTTGCCTTTGTTTGATTCAGCCCATTGTAATCTCTTTGCAATGTTTTTTTACTTTTGTAATCTCATTTCCATGTTCAATAAATGGGTTTTTAATTAAAAAAAAAAAAAAGAAAAATTTGTCCAGACATTGACCAAAGGGCAAAATAATGATTTTTTTTTTGAAATAATAATTTCTACTTTTTCTTTTGCTTTCGTCAAAAGGATTCACCTTTGCGCAATTTCAAACCTTTTCAGACCTTTGGTATTCAGCTTTTTTAAATTTTCTGGGTAATTTTTGGGAAATGTCACCCCATGCTTCCAGAAACCCCTCCCCCAAATTGAATTGGGTTGTGGCCACTTTTGCCCGGGCCATTCGGTCAAGTGTCCCCCCAACAGCTCAATGGGGTTGAGATCTGATGACTGCGCTGGCCACTCCATTACAGATAAAATACCAGCTGCCTGCTTCTTCTTTAAATAGTTCTTGCATAATTTGGAGGTGTGCTTTGGGTCATTGTCCTGTTGCAGGATGAAATTGGATGAAATTGGCTCCAATCAAGCGCTGTCCATAGGGTATGACATGGCGTTCCAAAATGGAGTGATAGCCTTCCTTATTCAAAATCCATTTTACCTCATACAAATCTCTCACTTTACCAGCACTAAAGCAACCGCAGACCATCCCATTAACTCCATTGATAAACAAAATGGAGTACCTAAATGACTAAACACTGCAGTGGTCAGTCCTATTCAGGCATCCTACCTGCATTAAGAATACTACAGTAAGAATACTGTTTGCAGTCCTAATTTTTTACATGCATCCCATTGCCTCCACCATGTTTGACAGATGGCGTCAGGCACTCTTCCAGCATCTTTTCAGTTTTTATGCGTCTCTCAAGCTTCGATTCGTCTGTCCATAACACTTTTTTCCAATCTTCCTCTGTCCAATGTCTGTGTTCTTTAGCCCATATTAATCTTTTCCTTTTATTAGCCAGTCTCAGATATGGCTTTTTTTTGCCACTCTTCTCTGAAAGACAGCATCCCCGAGTCACCTCTTCACTGTAGATGTTGACACTGGCATTTTGCGGGTACTATTTATTGAAGCTGCCCGTTGAGGACCTGTGAGGCGTCGATTTCTCAAATGAGAGACTCTAATGTACTTGTCTTGTTGCTCAGATGTGCAGCGAGGCCTCCCACTTCTCTTTCTACTATGGTTAGAGCCTGTTTGTGCTCTCCTCTGAAGTACACACCGTTGTAGGAAATCTTCAGTTTCTTGGCAATTTCTCGCATGGA
Source organism: Phyllomedusa bahiana (assembly GCA_025379985.1). Taxonomy (NCBI): domain Eukaryota; kingdom Metazoa; phylum Chordata; class Amphibia; order Anura; family Hylidae; genus Phyllomedusa; species Phyllomedusa bahiana. The sequence goes on from JAODAL010027197.1 coordinate 42,124, forward strand.
ATAGCCTTCATCTCTCAGCACAAGAATAGACTGTCAAGTTTCACATGAAAGTTCTCTTTTTCGGGTCATATGCGATTTTAAATCGAACCAAAAAATGTAATGCTCCAGATTCTCAACTAGCTCAAAGGAAGGTCAGTTTTATAGCTTTTCTAATCAGCAACTGTTTTCAGCTGTGCTAACATACTTGCACAAGGGTTTTCAAGGGTGTTCAAAATATTCAATAGCTTTCTTACACAGTTAGCAAACACAATGTACCATTAGAACACCATTGTTGGAAATGGGCCTCTATACAGCTATGCAGATATTGCATTAACAACCAGATGTTTGCAGCTAGAATAGTCATTTGCCACATTAACAATGTAAGGAGTGTATTTCTGATACATTAATGTTAGCTTCATTGAAAAAAAACTGTGCTTTTCTTTCAAAAATAAGGACATTTCTAAGTGACCCCAAACTTTCTAACGGTAGTGGATGATGAACTCTTTTTTTTTTTTTTAAACTGTATATTTTTTTTTAATTTTCCAACATAAAAAACAGTTGTTACAATATCAAGCATCTAATAAAAAGACCAAGGAATACAAAAGAAAGATAAATATTTAGCAATAACTGAATTTGCCTAATACCTCCAATCTAACTTAAGCCATAAGCCATTCAAAGTGACCGGCAAATCAAAAGTAACCTGATACTTAGTACAAAGACAGGGGGAGACGAAGGACATGACACACAAGTAAGAGGAAGAGTCCATCCAGAGATCCACAGCCCATCAAGATCTTAAACAATACATCACAAATCTTTAGTAATGCAGTATACATCCCAAGGCTTCCATATAGCATCAAAGGGGTCTAATGTATGATGGGACATAGCAGTAAGTAACTCCATATGCCGAACCTCTTTAATATGGTGAAGTAGGTCCTGCCTGGTCGGGATAGAAACCTACTTCCAGAACTTGGGAAATTTGGCATTTTGCCGGGAGTCAAAATGTACAAGGAAAAAAAATACCTGATTAAAGACCAAGGGGGGGCAAAATGGGAATTTTTCGAAGGGGAACTGAGGGGGGGGGAGGAATCATATGTCCCGTGAAAGTCATGGAAAAGGGGTTTCACACATCCCACTCCCAAAAAGGTCTAATCCCCCCCCCAGCCCAAAGAAAAATGCTGCAGGCCTACCATCCATAAATAATAGGGGAAAAGAAAAAAGGCAAGGGGGGAAACCGAGCATAAGCAAATTTCATAAAGGGATTGTCTCCAATGGACCCGGGAAGGTTCATAGAATGCCCAAAAAGGGACCCGCAAACTTCCCCGGGTTTGTAGTAGCCCCAAAGCAAGGAGTTAGGAAAGAAGGGGGGCCATCCCAATTTTTTTTGATTTCCATTTCCCTCTGGATAGCAAAAAAAGCAGACCCGGGAAAAAACCCCCAAAACCCCTAGTTTGCGCCGCCCATAAAAACTTCACATTTTTCTGGGGCTACCAAACCCCCATCCATCCAAACTGCCATCAGACTGTCTAAAGAAACCTGTTTTTTCCTGCGACCCCAAAAAAAAGTGAATCATATCTTCCCGCAGGACTTGAAAAGGGAAATTTATAGGGAAAAAAATATAGGAAATGTCCTTCTTTAAAAAATACATTAAAATTTTTTGGGGGCAGACAATTTTAATTTCAGAAATACGGCCAAACAAAGATAAAGAAAGGGTTTTTTCCCATTTATTTCCCAAAATTTTTTTTTAATTTTCCACTACCCAAATGGAGGGACTTTGTGTTTTTTAAAAAGAGAAAGAATAAAAAAGGGGTTTTGGGAGACCCCTAAATATTTTAGAAGGTCCGTTTGCCATTGATAATTGAAGTTTAACTTTAGGTGAGAAACTTGTTCAGAGGATAGATTGATTGGCAAGACCTCTGTCTTAGAAATATTAACTTTGTATCCAGAGAGTGTCCCAAAAATCTAGAAAGAAGGGCATAAAAATTTGAAGGAAACCAAGGGATTAGTCAATTTAGAGCACATCGTCTGCATAAAAGAGCTTAAACCCCATGTAATTGAGAAAAAACCCCTTTAATTTCCCTTCAGCCCCCTAATGGCGTGCTAATGGTTTCGATACATGAGCAAAAGCAGGGGAAAAGGGGGGGGGCAGCCTTGTCTATCCCTTTTTTTTTATGTGAATTACTGTTGATGTTGCATGCGGAAGTCTGACAGCAGCAGAGTAAAGTCCCTGAAGTGCACTAACAAAAGGGCCAGAAAAACCAAAGGCCTTTAAAAGTCTGACCAATTAAGAGGGGTTGAAACCCTTTTTTTGGCAATAATTAAGAGTAGCGGAACTATCATTTTTGTGCACCATCAATGAGACAATCCCCTCCTGGGTTTTGTCATCTCCCTTTTTTGCCGGGGACAAGCCCCCCTGTCTTCATTTTTTTAATCGGGGCAGCAAAAATGATAGTCTATTTGCCAACATGTTGGTAACATTTTTTAAATCTGTGTTCAGCAAACCTATAGGGTGATAGCTCGCACATTCTAAAGGGTATTTTTTTCCGGTTTAGGTATCAGTGTGAGGAAAGAGTAAAGCATTGTAAAAAAAAAAATTTTGGAAACCTCCGGGAAAGCAGGAAGAAGCTGGGACGAAATGTTTGATAATATAAATAAGTAAAAACCGTCCGCCTTTTTTCCCTGTTTTGGGAAGGATTTAAGTGTTTTGGCAACCTCTTCTTCCAAAAAATTGGGAAAGGGTTCAATGTGGCCATTTCATCAGAAGTAAGAGTTGGTAGCTTACAAGATGACAAAAAATTGTGTATTTGAGCCTCCTTACTATATTATGGGTTATAAACGCTGGACAAAGTTAAAATTACCTGTCTTTAAAAAATGGGTCGCTTGAAGGAAAACAATGTCTGCAGGTTCATTTTTAAGATCCGAAAAAGGGGTTTCCTTTTTAAAACTTAGAATTTAACCCCTTAACTTTAAAGTGGTGTATTTTAACCATTGGAAAAATAAAAGTAAAAGTTTTAAAAAATTATGGCTGCATAACATACCCATTTGAGTATGGATGAACCCTCCCCCGCGGGGAATCTGGAGAAACAAAAGGGGGAAAAAGACACAGAAGACAATAACAAATAAAACTCAAATTCCACAAAGGAAATATACCAGAACAAACCTGGTCCTGGAGAGTTAAACTGTACTCTTATTTTAAGGATAGAAACTATAATATAAGCCGAAAATATAATTCTCTGTAGAACCTAATAATAACCTCAAAGGGGCAGCAAAATGCAACCAAAAGAAGAAAATAGGAGTCAACCGTGACTCAAAGGCAATCACTAATACTAGATTAAAAAATAACCTGAGCCCAGGGTAGAAAGAAGGAGGAGGAAAGCTAAGCTAAAACCATATCCTCCAGCTCCAGATCCCTCTTATAGAATTATCATGTAGGAGGCAATCTTTGTAGCAAAATATCACAATACGGTGGAAAAATACTCATCCTGCAAAAACAAACATAATGTCAGGAGATATACATGTCAAAAAGAAATTTCCATGTAGCCCGTACGGACCACACCCTCAACTCAAGTATCAAGTCCCTGTAGAAGATGGATGTCGGGCATTGGGCGTTGGGGGCCCTGAGAAGATCGCCCCCTGTGTTTGGATGGGACCTGCTGCAATTATGGTGCTGGGAGCTGTTGGTTACGGGTGGGACCGGGATTTCCAGTGTAGAACAAAATCTTGATAGTTCCTCAAATTTCTTAAGTACTGCAGAGCGTCCATTTTTGGTGACCAGAAAGGCGAAGGGGAAACCGCAATGATACGATATGTTATGACTTTTCAAAGTATCTAGATGGGCCTTCAGATGTCTGCGTTTTTGCAGAGTTATCCAGGAGAGATTCGGAAACAATTGCAGGGAAACTCTTTGATACTTAACTACACACTGAGTCTTGGCTTGAGCCATAATTCGCTCCTTTAGCTGAAAGTCATGTACGGAACATATGATATCTCGAGGGTGGCCGGCTTGACCCTTCGGCTTTAGGGCCCTGTGAGCATGGTCCAGTTTAATCTTATGAGATAGAGGTTCGCCCAGCAATCTATTGAAAATATCCTCCAGTATATGTGAGATGTTCTCCTCATTAGATCCCTCTGGAAGGTCTTGCACCCTGATATTGTTATGTCTGTCCCTGTTGTCCAAGTCCTCCAGTCACCTGTCAATAACTTAGATTGTGCGGTCACCGTGGCGTGTAAATCTGAAACATAGTGGCAGGTGCCGTCATGAGCTGTTTCAAGAGAGTCTACCCTATCCACCAGATGTTTCAAGTCCTGTTGAACCATGGCTGTCTAAACTTTACACATCTCCTTAATATCTGCAATTAGCTGTTTGAAGTCCTCCTTGGTGGGGAGCAGTTTAAGATCGGATTTCCAATCAGGGGTACTTGACATGTGGGGTTCAGCAGGACCCATTGCGTCGTCTGCAGGGTCTGGGGATGAAGCCCAAGTATCTAAAAGGTCAGTATCATCATTGGATTGGGCGTCATCCTGTGCAGGATGTACAACCCATGCCGCAACATGAGGAGACAAAGAAGAAGGAGGCTGTTTATGTCCCTTTTGATTAGAATGCATTTGAGAAGCCATTTTATCAGACATTGAAGGCAATGTAATAGTGTTATATGAGACAGACGCAATTAGTATAGAAGAGACAGACGACAGCTGGCCAGGTGCAGCCCCGTGACCCTGTGAGTCAGTGGGTTCAATCCCCTTACAAACTGTGTGCAGAAGAATGGAGTTCTCTCTATTACTTCGCAGTTGGGACAGTTATCCCCAGTAGACTGTGGAGGAGAGACCTGCGGTGCCCTGGGTGAAGAAGCTGAACTGTCCTAGTTGTAAGTCCCATGCAGGGATTCAAGGGCAAGCCCTTGCTGATAATTGTATCCTGCTGGACAGATCTTAAGTCCTGAGCACCCTGCAAGGGGTCAGAAGGGGGGACGTAATACCCCTGTGTGCTGGTGAGGTTGTGAGATGGGTGCCCTCTGAGGCCTGCCTACCTGCTGCACAATATCTGCCGAAGGGACAGTAAGGACCTCTGATGGAGCAGGGACCAGTCCCCCAGCCGCTGCACACCAAGCAGCTGGAGAATGCCTTGGGGTGAGAGCGACAAAGGGGGAGGCCCATCCGGGCTGTCACTCCTCCTGGAGCCGCTCTGCTCAGGTCGCAATGATGGCACTTCCGGTTTCGTGCCTTGCTCCGGCAACTTCCCACCACCTGCCTGCGAAGACCCAGCCATCTGCTGTGGGGGATTCCGGAGAGGAGAGATGAGCGGCAGATCAGCTTTATCCCTTTCAGGGCCGGGGACACTACGGCGGCTGGAGGAGTGTGGCGGGGAAGTCAGAGACCTCATGGAGGTAAGATACTGGTCCGGAGTAGGCCTCCGATCTTCAGAGGCAGATAATCCCTGGTATAAATGCTGCAGGGTTGATCCCTGGAGCGGCCAGCGGGTCCCAGTTGTTATTTGCGGGGCAAGGGTCCGTTTTTTCGTCATGGTGACAGGATGAGTAGCAAATGCCTCCTACAGATGGCGAGATGCCCAGGAGCTTCAGAACTAAGCAGCCATCTTACTCGGCTGCAGACCACGTCCCCTCAAACTGTTTCTTTTTTATCTGAGTGAGCATTTTGGTGATTGTTATCAAAATGAGTTCTAAAATCTGTAGCTACCAGGTCCAGGAGCATCTTTTTGTGATGTCCCTGGGATCGCAAAGGATTTTTTGGGTATTTCCTGATTTTACCTGTTCTAGGTGGTTCTAGTAAGTTGTTGGTGGAGGTATTGACCTTTATATTTCTTTATTATTTAAAAATGCCTGGTTAAGGTGATTTTCCTGATAAATTGGTGAAGGTGATGAACAGTTCAAATGGAACAGCTACTTTGAGCGGCACCTAGGGAATAGTGACCATAATATAATAAAATTCCATTTATCCTTCAATAGAGCTTTTTGTCATGGAGCCACAAAAACACTGAATTTGAGGAAGGCTAATTTTATCCTGCTTAGAGAGGCCCTAAACCGTATTGACTGGGACAAGGTGTTTAAAAATAGCAGATAGTAAAAAGATAGTAAATAGTAAAAAGATTAAAAAAGAAACTGTTGGCCCTTTAAAAAGTACTGAGGGAGATACTGTGTAGGGCGATGAGAGGAAAGCAAACATATTAAACAATTTCTTTTCCACTGTATTTACCGAGGAGGATGATCTTCCTGTTGATGAGCAAAGGGAGGAGGTAAATTCAAACTTATGTCATATATTTAGATTTTTCTAAAGCATTTGATACTGTTCCACATAAAAGGTTGGTAAGTAAAATGAGAATGCTTGGACTGGGGGAAAATGTGTGCAAATGGGTAAGCAACTGGCTCACTGATAGAAAACAAAGGGTGGTAATATACGGTGCATACTCCGACTGGATCCCAATTACTAGTGGGGTACCACAGGGCTCAGTATTGGGCCCTATCCTCTTTAATATATTCATTAATGATCTTACACAGGGATTGCACAGTAGAATATCGATCTTTGCAGATGATACTAAGCTCTGTAAAGGAATCCACACAATAGAGGATAATGTGTTATTACAAAGGGATCTGGATAGGTTGGAGGCCTGGGCAGAGAAGTGGCAGATGATGTTTAACACTGATAAATGCAAGGTTATGCAAATGGGGAGGAAAAATCCATTACATGATTACATGTTAAATGGAAAAACACTGGGTAAAAGTGACATGGAGAAGGACTTGGGAATCCTAGTGGTCAGTAAACTTAACTGTAGCAGCCAGTGTCAGGCAGCAGCTGCCAAGGCTAATAGGATCATGGGTTGTATTAAAAGGGGCATAGAGGTACATGATGGAAACATTATTCTCCCACTATACAAGTCACTGGTTAGACCACACAGGGAATATTGTGTACAGTTTTGGGCACTAGTGTACAGGAAAGACATTGTAGAGCTTGAACAGGTACAAAGGCGGGCAACAAAAATAATAAAAGGATTGGGTGTACTGCAATACCCAGAAAGATTAGCAAGGTTAGGGTTATTTAGTTTAGAGAAAAGACCGCTTCGGGGGGACATAATAAATATGTTTAAATATGTTAAGGGCCAATATAGAGAGCTCGCTAAAGATTTATTTATACCCAGGACTGTATCTAGAACAAGGGGGCATCCTCTATGTCTAGAGGAAAGAAAATTTCTACATAAACATAGAAAGGGATTCTTTACTGTTAGAGTGGTGAGACTGTGGAACCCTCTGCCAGAGGAAATTGTCATGGTGAATTCACTAACAGAGTTCAAGAAAGGCTTGAATGCATTTCTGGAGTGTGATAATATAACAAGTTATAGTGACTAGGATTCTGAAGAAGGGTTTGGATACATATCTAGATGTAATATAACAAGTTATAGTGACTAGGATTCTGAAGAAGGGTCTGGATACATTTCTAGATGTAATATAACAAGTTATAGTGACTAGGATTCTGGAGAGGGGTCGTTGATCCAGGGATTTATTCCAATTGCCAGATTGGAGTCAGGAAGGAATTTTTTCCCTAACATGAGGACAATTGGCTTCTACCTCATGGGGGTTTTTGCCTTCCTCTGGATCAACACTTTAGCAACACTTTAGCAACACTTTAGCACAATAGGCTGAACTGGATGGACGTATGTCTTTTTTCGGCCTGACTAACTATGTAGCTTTAGAGGGGCACACCTTTATCTAACAGCAGTTTTTCTTCTTCCGTTAAGGGACATTTGAACAGATTAAATACAGTGGGTATGGAAAATATTCAGACCCCTTTAAATTTTTCACTCTATGTTTCATTGCAGCCATTTGGTAAGATTCAAAAAGTAAATTTTTTTGCTCATTCATGTACACTGTGCACCCCATCTTGAAAGAAAAAAAAACAGAAATGTAGATTTTTCTGCAAGTTTATTAAACAAGAAAAACTGAAATATCACATGGTCATAAGTATATCCTTTGCTGTGACACTCATTTAACCCCTTCAGGACCCGGGTTTTTTTTTTTGTGACACGTTCGTTTTTCCCTCCTCGCCTTCTGAAAGCCATAACTTTTTTTATTTTTCCACCTACATAGACACATGAGGGCTTTCATTTTGCGGAACAAGATGTACTTTCTAATGGTGTTATTCACTATACTATAGATTATACTGGGAAACCGCAAAAAAATTCCAAGTGGGACAAATTGTGAAAAAAAATGTATTTTCGCCATGTTTGCGGGGGTTTTGCTTTTACGGCGTTCAATCTTCGGTAAATATAATGTGTTATCTGTATTCTTCAGGTTGTTACGCATCCGGCAATACCAAACATGTAGGGTTTCCGTCATGTTTTTGTACCGTAAAAAAATTCCAAACATTTTCTATTTTTGAAATTTGCGCCACGGCGCCATTTTGTGCGACCAATAACTTTTTTGTACTAACACCTACAGACGTCAGTGAGGGGGCATTTTTTGCGGGCTGAAGATTACTTTTTATCGCTAGCAGTTTGGAATGCATGCGACTTTTTTGATCATTTTTATTCCATTTTTTGAGTGACGTAAAATGACCAAAAAACGCATTTTGGCATTTGGAAATTTTTTTCTTCTACGGTGTTCAGCATATGGGATAAATGATGTTATATTTTTATAGATCGGACTTTTTCGGACGCGGCGATACCAAATATGTGTAACTTTTTTTTTATTTTAATAATTTTATTTGTAAAATGGGAAAGGGGGTGATTTGAACTTTTAATACTTTTTTTTTTTTTTGTTACTTTAAAACTTTATTTAATTTTTTTTTTTTACTGTAGCATTTAGTCCCCCTATGGTGCTTGACCATTAGGGGGCGCGATTTTTAATACAACCTAATGCATTGCATGGGCAATGCATTAGGGTGTACAAAGATGGCAGTTTCCCCCACTTCCTGTCTGCGGACGGAAGTGGGGCAAACCGGCCAGGGTAGTGACGGGAGCCTTCCCAAGGCTCCCCACCACAATGCCCGGTGATCGGATCGGCGCAGCATAGCTGCGCTGATGCCGATCACCGCACCGATCGGTGCGCGGCACCAATCGGCGTTAATTCAGACGCCGCGGCCATCTTTGGTGGGTAAAACAGCGCCAGCAGGCGGAGCCACCCGCCGGCGCTGTTACTGCCGGGTGTTAGCGGCGATATTCCGCTAACACCCGGCGGCTGTGCGGGGGGTCACGGCGCGATCCCCCTGCAAAGCCCCTGAGCGGCCCTGGGATGTACTCATACGTCCAGGGTCGTGAAGGGGTTAACTAACATGCTGTCCATTTCCTTCTGATCCTCCTTGAGATGGTTCTACTCCTTCATTCGAGTCAAGCTGTGTTTAATTAAACTGATTGGACTTCATTAGGTAAGGCACACACCGGTCTATATAAGACCTCGCAACTCACAGTGCATGTCAGAGCACATGAGAATCATGAGGTCTAAGGAACTGCCCAAGGAGCTCAGAGACAGAATTGTGGCTAGGCACAGATCTGGCCAAGGTTACAAAAGAATTTCTGCAGCACTCAAGGTTCCTAAGAGCACTGTGACCTCCATAATCCTTAAATGGAAGAAGTTTGAGACGACCACAACTCTTCCTCGACCTGGCCATCCAGCCAAACTAAGCAATCAAGGAGCCTTGGTGAGAGAGGTAAAGAACCCCAAGATCACTGTGGCTGAGCTCCAAAGATTCAGTAGGGAGATAGGGGAAAGTTCAACAAAGTCAACTATCACTGCAGCCCTTCTCCATTCGGGGCTTTATGGCAGAAGCCTCTCCTCAGTGCAAGACATATGAAAGCCTGCATACAGTTTGCAAAAAAAAAAACACATGAAGGACTCCCAGACTATGAGAAATAAGATTATCTGGTCTGATGAGACGAAGATTGAACTTTTTGGTGTTAATTCTAAGCGGTATGTGTGGAGAAAATCAGACACTGCTCATCACATGCCCAATAGAATCAAAACAGTGAAACCTGGTGGTGGCAGCATCATGCTATGGGGTGTTTTTCAGCTGCATGGACAGGAGGACTGGTTGCAATTGAAGGAAAGATGAATATGGCCAAGTACAAAGAGATACTGGATGAAAACCTCTTCCCGAGTGCTCTGGACCTCAGACTGGGCCGAACGTTCATCTTCCAACCAGACAATGACCCTAAGCACACAGCTAAAATAAAAAGCAGTATTCTTGACTGGCCCAGCCAGAGCCCTGACCTAAACCCAATTGAGCATCGCTGGAGAGACTTGAAATGGCTGTCCACCAACGTTCACCATCCAACCTGAGGGAACTAGAGACGATCTGCAAGGAAGGATGACAGAGGATCCCCAAATCCAAGTATGAAAAACTTGTTGCATCATTCCCAAGAAGACTCATGGCTGTACTAGTTCAAAAGGATGTTTCTACTCAATACTGAGCAAAGGGTCTGAATACTTATTACCATGTTATATTTCAGTTTTTCTTGTTTAATACATTTCTGTTTTTTTTCTTTCAAGATGGGGTGCAGAGTGTACGTTAGTACCCACTGTATAGCTGCATGTTTGAGTTCAGTTCATATCTTCCTTTTTTGGTGTTTGAATTTAGTGTGATGTCCTGCTCTGACTACCCGCTGCTTACCTTTTTTTTGTTTTTGTTGGGGGCAAAGTAGGCATCTATTGGTTTTGTGTATAAAACTGGAGTTTGAGGGATGGGTGGATGGTTTGACGATGTGGCTACCTCTAAAAAGGCACAATTCCTGACGCATCGGGTCCAGTATTATCTAAAACACCTCGAGTTTGTGTCACATGAATATCCAAATCATTTTGGAGATTTGGCTGAATGCATTTTTATTTATGATATTAACTTGGGCAAACTTGTCCCTCTAATGGTGGTTTTTATGTTCGTTGGATGTATAATATTACCATGGTTGAGGTTGTGATTGGCTTTAGATGTATTTGACCTCTGGTAGGTATAGTAATGACCCTTCCTTTTGTCAGTCCTATCTCTAGCCAACTTTTATTTCTTATGGCTAAATATATCCAATTTGTATTGGGCAGCTTTATTACTAATTCCATGCTCTATATGGTAAAAAATCCTTGCAATATTCAAAATGCGCTGATTCTACTGTTAGCATGCTTATTTAAATGTTGAATGTCTCAATTTCCTCCACTTCTGACATAATAATAATAATAATAATAATAATAATAATCTTTATTTATATAGTGCCAACAAATTCCGCAGCACTTTACAATGTAGAGGGTATAATTACAGACAAAAGACATACATAACACAGTGAAAGCTACTTACAGATGAGACACAAGGTGTGAGGGCGCTACTCGCGAGAGCTTACAATCTATGAGGGTGTCTGGCGGAGACCACGAGGGAGAAATGCTGAATTTACAATGGTCCAGCCTTGTTTCATAAATATGGGGTGGTTTACATACAAATTGGGTGAACCTGCGACCCTGACTGTACATCTATATACAGTTAAGTGCCTGTGAGTGCCCTAGTGTAGGGAGCAGCAACTCTCCTTCTAAGAGGAGATTTGCTGCTGCTACTGCTGGATCAAAGGGTTATAAGATAAGTGGTTTTAGCGAGTATTCTGAGCGGGCGTGTTTGTCTGTTTTGTTTTAAGTGTCTTTTTGCTTAAGTGTGAGACTTAATATTGGGGGACTTTAGATTTGGGGCTTTTAGAAAGGGCAGTATTATACAGATTTTTCATATTTGTATCTGTATTTCTTCTTTTTTTTATTTGGTAACATCCCCATGAGTTCCATGTTTGACAATGCTGTCCAGTGCACAACCTGTGCAATGTATGCCATCCTTGAGCAACAGTTCGAGGGGGCATACTGCTGTGCAAGATGTGTGCACACTGCACATTTAGAAGCCCGTATCCTGGATCTAAATGAGCAAGTGGTGACACTGAGATCCATTGCCAACTTGGAAGCGAGTTTACTGCTCACTGAGCAATCACTCGCAGGTGTAGATGCTGAGGAGGGTGGTAGCATGGAGGTGCAGGAACATGAGGCAGCTAGCTGGGTAACAGTTAGAAAGAAGGGTAGAGGGAAGAGTGTCAGGGAGGCTAGTCCTGATCTGGTACACCCCAACAAATTTGCAAGATTGGCAGATGAGGGGGATATCGGCTCAGAAATAGCATTGCTGCAGCAAGACACTACCCCTGTCTGCTCCAGTAAGATTGGGAATAGGAGTACAGGGCAGGCTAGACAGGTGCTAGTAGTTGGGGACTCCATTATTAGGGGAACAGACAGGGCAATCTGCCACAAAGACCGAGATCGTCGAACAGTATGTTGTTTACCTGCGGCCCGGGTTCGACATATCGCGGATCGGGCTGACAGATTGCTGGGTGGGGCTGGTGAGAACCCAGCTGTCATGGTCCACATTGGCACCAATGACAAAGTTAGAGGTAGGTGGAGTGTCCTTAAAAATGATTTCAGGGACTTAGGCAAAAAGCTCAAGGCAAGGACCTCCAGGGTAATATTTTCAGAAATATATATATATATATATTTTTTTCTTCCTTTTTCAAAGCCACTTTATTAATACAACATATGTAGAGTGTACAACAGTAATATAGAGCAAAAATAGGTAATATCCCAACAGGGAACATAAGACAATCAGCAACAAAAGAAAAAAAAGAGAAAAGATCAATATAGGAAGGTTAAACCGAGTTATGCCATAGACATGTTCTATTACTTATTCATAATACTGACATAAGCATCTCTAGAAACTTTTGGAAAGGAAAACACCATATTGATCGCATAGGGAAAAATCTACTGTTGACGTACATATTTAGGTATACAGCATTTGGAAAAAAAAAAAAATGTTAATCAAAACCAATAACAAACTGGGCGAGACTATCGAGCATGCCAATCCTCTTTATAATACGAAAACACAAAGTTAAGGTCAAACCCTTTGAGAACAGTCCATTTACAAAATACACCAGCATAGACAAGCCAGTAGGAGAATGGAGGAGAGAAAAAAAAAAAAAAAAAAAAAGGGGGGGGGGGGGAGAAAGCTCTAGGATTTCAGGGCAGCAGTCTGAAAAACTTGGGATCCAGTAAAGACCATCCACTCTCCCCAAACCCTCAGGTATTGATCTAATGTCTGAGTAGAATCGGCTCTAATCTCCTCCATGCGTTGTAAATAGAAGACCTCTTTGAACCATTCAGCCAGAATACGCGAAAGCGTTGAACGCCATTTCCTGGGGATCAGTGATTTGGCAGCTGCCAATAGGAATATTATCAAGCTCCCTTTTCAA